>VBRH01002720.1:3363-13700 GCA_014578085.1 Cardamine resedifolia
ATTGAAAATATCTTTTAATAGATAATTATTATTTTAACACTTCTTCTGATTATCTATTATTATGTACTGCCTCGTTAAAAACCTTATCATGGAAAAATCCAGTGGGATAAAAACCATGACGAGGAAAAAAGAGTACAGTAACATAATCTCCCCCTGAAATGATGGATTTAACTTTCTTCTCACAAATCCTTCAAATGACGCATTCCAATATTTTGAACGTGTTTTCTGAATATTGTAGAAGGAAGCGCCTTTGTGAACAAATCAGATGCATTGTCAGTTGAACGAATATATTGGATATCTACTTCTTTATTCTTCTCAAGTTCTCGTGTATAGGAGAAAAATCTTGGGGGAATATGCTTCGTTCTGTCGCTCTTGATATAGCCTTCTTTGAGTTGGGCGACACATGCAGCATTGTCTTCAAACAGTTTTGTTGGCTCCTTATTTATGACTAATCCACTTGCTTCTTGTATGTGTTGTGTCATATATCTGAGCCACACACATTCTCTACATGCCTCATGCAGAGCAATAGTTTCTGCATAATTTGAGGAAGTAGCTACCAAAGTTTGCTTTTGGGAACGTCAAGAGATTGCGGTACCTCCAACTGTGAAAACATATCCGGTTTGCGATCGGGTTTTATGTGGATCTGATAAATAGCCTGCATCTGCAAAACCAACTAAATCGAATTTGGAGTTTTTAGGGTAAAATAATCCCAAATCAATTGTTCCCTGAAGATAACGGAAAATATGTTTTATTCAATTCCAGTGTCTGTGCGTGGGACATGAACTATATCTTGCAAGTAGATTTGTAGCGAATGCTATATCCGGTCGAGTACAATTTGCAAGATACATTAGTCTACCGATAACGCTCATATAAGGTACTTTAGGACCTAATACTTCTTCGTTATCTTCACAAGGTCGAAATGGATCCTTATCAACATTAAGTGACCTATTGACCATTGGAGTACTTAAAAGAGTCACTTTATCCATATAAAAGCGTTTTAAGATCCTTTTCGTATAATTTGATTGATGTACGAAAATTTCATCTTGAAGGTACTCGATCTGGAGCCCAAGACAAAATTTTGTTTGTCCGAGATCTTTCATTTCGAACTCTTCTTTCATATGAGTTCTTGCATCATTAATCTCCTTTTGAGTTCCAATTATGTTTAGATCATCAACATATACAACAATCCTGATAAAGATTTCTTAATGAATACACAAGGGCATATCGCATTATTAGTATATCCTTTTTTCAAAAGATATTCACTTAAGCGATTATACCACATGCGTCCGGATTGTTTTAATCTGTAAAGTGATCGCTGTAATTTTACCGCACATAGTTCCTTAGATTTTGAACTTAATGCTTCAGGCATTTTCAATCCTTCTGGGATTTTCATATATATCTCATTATCAAGTGATCCATATAGATATGCTGTCACAACATCCATTAGACACATTTCTAGATTTTTATATGCCGTTAAGCACATTAAAAATCTGAATGTAATTGCGTCCATAACCGGAGAATATGTTTCTTCATAATCGATTCCCGGTCTTTGAGAAAATCCTTGTGCAACAAGACAGGCTTTGTATCTTGTTACCTCATTTTTCTCATTTCTTTTTCGTACAAAAACCCATTTGTACCCAACCGGTTTTATATCTGCAGATATTGTGACGATAGGTCCAAAAACATTTCTTTTATTGAGGGAGTTCAACTTAGTTTTCATGGCTGTTTTGCATTTCTCCCAATCAGATCTTTTCTGACATTCAAATATGGACCTTGGATCTGGATCATCATTTTCATATTCAATTTCTTTGGATATAGAGAATGAGAAAATTCCATCATCATCTTCTATCTTATTTCTAGCCCATAATTTTCGGTCTTGGGCATAGTTAATGGAAATCTCATATTTTTCTATATCATTTTCGTCTTCAGGATTTTCTCTGTATGTGGTTCTTCTGGACCATTTTCATTTACTTCTCCCAATTTCTTTTTCTTTCGGGGATTTTTATCTTTTGATCCCACAGGTCTCCCCCTTTTTAACTGTATTTTGGGTTCATTTGTGGTTTTTCTATCAGTATGTTCTTCCAGAACATTAATTCTTGATGGAATATTCGCAGCGGGTATATATGATTTTGTTACCCTTTTTGTATCAGTAAACACATCTGGTTAACTGATTTGCCATATTTTGTAAGTGTACAATTTTCTTAACTTCCAGTTCACGTTGCTTCGTAGGGGGGTCAAGATGCAATAAAGACAGTGTGCGCCATGTAATATCTTTTGGAACTTCTTTAATTCCTCCCCCTAACGCTGAAAATTCATCTTCATTAAAATGGCAATCGGCAAAACGTGCCGTAAACATATCACCAGTTTGCGGTTCAAGATATCGAATTATACTTGGTGATGTATACCCGATATATATTCCCAATCTTCTTTGTGGTCCCATTTTTGTTCTTTGTGGTGGGGCTATAGGGACATAAAGCAACCGAAATAGGAGTAATCACAAAGGTAGTAGGAACTAAATTACTATTTCCATTTTTATCTCCAATGAAAACTAAAGAAGTTTGGGGGGCGTTCCGAGAATAATATAATAATAAGTCAGCTATAACATAATAATAAGACAGCCATAACATAATAATAAGTCAGCCATAACATAATAATAAGTCAGCCATAATATAATAATAAGTCAGCCATTATAGAATTATAAATCAGCCATTATAGAATAATAAGTCAGCCATACCATAATTAAAAGTCAACCATAACATAATTATAAGTCATCCATACTATAATTATAAGTCAGCCAGATCAGGATATTACCGGGCTAGCTACCTCTTCTTCTGGGAAAGTCTTCGAGTTGCCATCGTTTATAATGGAAATTTCCGTTACAGGAGGTAATAAGCGCTCTTTCAGCAATTTGATTTCATTCTCAATATCCCCAACTTTATCTTCGCGCTCTTTCAGCAATTTGATTTCATTCTCCATATCCCCAACTTTATCTTCAACACATGTTATTTTTGGGCCATATTTTTCATCAAACTTGACTTCAAACTTATTTTCTATGACTCCAACAAGTGCGTTGATGTTTTGGTCAGTTTCATCAAATCTTCTGTCAAATCTTGTCATCATTTGTTCTACCAGCTGAAGAAGGCTGCCACTGCCAGAAACATCTGGCTCATAATCTTTTATTTTCATGCTATCATCGGCTTTATCCTTCTTCATCAACCTCCTCTTCATCAGCCTTTTTTCTTTTGTCCTTCTTCGGATGCTCGACATTCTTTCTTTTCTCGATAACTTCCACATTCTAACCTTTGGTTTTCTTCCTAGATGGTTCAATATGCTTCACATCCCAATTACCTTTCACAAACTTACCTTCAAGAATGTCAACTATCAAGTTATGAACTTCTCTGTCATCATTTTCACCATCCCAAGTAGGATATATCTCATCAATAGGTTTGATGATCATCCTCCTAACACGTACCTATATCAATTACAAACATTATTAAGTCAGCCATTATAGAATTATAAGTAAGCCATTATAGAATTATAAATCAGCCATTATAGAATTATAAATCAGCCATTATAGAATTATAAGTCAGCCATTATAGAATTATAAATCAGCCATACTGTAATTATTAGTCAGCCATAATATAATTATAAGTCAGCCCAAATATAAATTAAAAAGACAGCTATAATCGATTCAAAACATTACATCACCACGCTGTTCAATCTCCTGACTAATAACCTTCTCTAAATCAACACGCGTATGATTTCCACCCCATCGAATAAATGGAACATCAGTCAACTGACGTTTTCTCCCAAAACGCTCGCTGAATACCATAATCGATTCATAAGCCCAAAACAGCAACACGTGCACGCAGCCGTTGACGGTATACGAATTGCGTTCATACTGAACCATTTTCACACCTTCTATAAGGCTTTTAAATGCAACCCGACCCATGGGTAATCAGCAATATCTTCATCTTTGAAGACTCTTTTTGCAGTTTCTAGAGGCATTCTTGAATTATGATGTATATCATGAATACCCATGTGTAGAATGCATAGCAAGCCCAACATCTTCCTTTTTGGTAAATCCCATGCACGGCACCCAGCAAATGCTTTAGACAACTCATCATACTTTGGCCCAACTCCATGGGGAACACCTAGCTCTGTCCAGAAGCTAGTGTAGTNGTCCAGAAGCTAGTGTAGTCAGCTTCACAACTTTCTTTTGGCAGTGCATCTGTGTTTAGCCCCGTAATCTCAGCAAACTCGTAGAGGCTAAACTCGTAGAAATTTGGAAAATTACATGAAAAAGTTTATTTTATTAAAACTAGAAAAGAGACCTTTCATTTTCTCTATTGTCAGGTTTAGCCTCTACGAGTTTGCTGAGATTACGGGGCTAAACACAGATGCACTGCCAAAAGAAAGTTGTGAAGCTGACTACACTAGCTTCTGGACAGAGCTAGGTGTTCCCAATGGAGTTGGGCCAAAGTATGATGAGTTGTCTAAAGCATTTGCTAGGTGTCGTGCATGGGATTTACCAAAAAGGAAGATGTTGGGCTTGCTATGCATTATACACATGGGTATTCATGGTATACATCATAATTCAAGAATGCCTCTAGAAACTGCAAAAAGAGTCTTCAAAGATGAAGATATTGCTGATTACCCATGGGGTCGGGTTGCATTTAAAAGCCTTATAGAAGGTGTGAAGATGGTTCAGTATGAACGCAATTCGTATACCGTCAACGGCTGCGTGCACGTGTTGCTGTTTTGGGATTATGAATCGGTTATGATATTCGGCGAGCATTTTGGGAGAAAACGTCAGTCGACTGATGTTTCATTTCTTCGATGGGGTGGAAATCGTATGAGTGTTGATTTAGAGAAGGTTATTAGTCAGGAGATTGAACAGCGTGGTGAAGTAATATTTTGAATCGATTATAGCTGGCTTTTTAATTTATATTTGGGCTGACTTATAATTATAGTAGTTATAGTATGGCTGACTTATAATTATAGTATAGCTGACTTATAATTATGTAATGGCTGACTTATAATTATACCTGACTTATAATTCTATAATGGCTGACTTATAATTCTATAATGGCTGACTTATCCGAATGCATAACCAGTCCTCCACTTTTGCAGCTTTCAAAATCAGCCCCCAAACTTATAAATCGATTAAATAAACCCGCCAGCAATAATTGATTTAATCAATTCAGCCCCAAACTTTTAATTCTCCAATTAAAACCACAATTAATAGAATATGGATGTTACAGTGTCCGTTTGTGAATCCATCATGTATGACTCTACAATCAGATTGCCATGGTCTTCCAAGTAGGATATGTCCAGCTTCCATAGGCAATAATACATCACACAAGATTTCATCTTCATACCTTCCAATGACAATCGGCACTTCTACTTGATGCTTAACCTTCATCTTGCCTTGTTCATTGATCCATTGGAGATCATACGGCTTGGGATGTTTCTTAACTCCTAATCCAAGCTTCTTTACCATGACCTCCCTTGCTACGTTAGTACAGCTCCCACCATCAATGATAAGGCTACACACTTTGCCATTAACAAGACATAACGTGTGGAACAAGTTATCCCTTTGTGCTTGCTCCTCGGTCTTAGTTTGAATGCTCAACATCCTTATTACCACAAGTAATTCTCCCTGAGTTGGTAGCTCCACGGAAACATCTTCTATAGGCTTCGGATCAACCGGTTCATCTTCTGACACATACTCACCATCATCCTTCAACACCATGATGCACTTGTTGATGCATTCATTTGCATAGTGCCCTATGCCTTGACATTTGTAGCACTTGATGTTACTTTTCCTTGCCTCAGCCTTGCTTTTGTCTCCCTCCCTTGCCACAAAAGGTTTAGCTTCCAATCTCGTGGTGTTAGAGTGGTTGCTTGGTCCTTGTTCTTGTGGCTTCTCTTCTCTCGCATAGTTTCCCTTTAGTAGTTGTTGCTTCCGGTTCCATGCCCCGGTTGTGTAGAGCCTCTCCTCTTGAGCTGTTTTTCTATTAGAATAGCTTGGTGCAACATCTCTTGAAGATCCACATGATGCTGCATCTCCAACTTGTCTTGAATCTCCTGTGGCAACCCACCAAGGAATCTAGACATTATAGCTTCACGGTCTTCACGCACATCGGCCTTAATCATCAAAGCTTCTAACTCCTTATAGTAATCCTCCACGGTCTTGCTTCCTTTTGTAAGCCTCCTAAGTTGATTGTGCAACTCACGGTAGTAGTAGCTTGGCACAAACCTCTTTGCATAATAGTTTTCATTTCGGTTCAAGTTTCAACCGGAAACTCTTGGTTTCTTCTCCTTGACGTCACGAGCTGATCCCACCAACTCAATGTATAGTCACTGAACTCAGTAGTCGCAACCTTCACCTTATTAGCTTCAGTATATAACTGATACTCAAAGACCATCTCGGTCTTCTTCTCCCACTCCAAGTAAGCGTCGGGATCATTCTTCCCTTGGAACTATGGTATACGAAGCTTGAGACTTCCAAAGTTATCTTGCTGCTGTATCCTCTCATCTCCACCGTGTCTTGATCTCCTATGAATGCTACGATAAGAGCCAGTGTAATATTCTTCAGCCCCGATGTCTCTTGGTCTCTACGGCAAGTCTCTCGGCAAAGCTCTCGTATTTTCTTCTTGTCGCCGTGCTTTCTCGACGTTACTCCCTTCATTTCTTCCTTGCTCCACCCTCTATCGATTGGTATTATGATCAAGGAAAACAGGTACAAGTTCATCACGGAGTGATCTTTTCGTTCATCATTTGCTCTAGTTTCTTCGTGAGGGATTCGATTAACAACTTGTTGTTGTGATGGCTTGATTCACTTTGATCGGACACCATTTTCCTGCAAAAACAAACAACAACAACAACAACAACAACACCAGTAAATAGTTCTAAGGAAGAAAATCGCAATCTAAAACACTAAACACGAAAATGACTCCTCATATGCCGAAGAACCCTTTTCGCGACAGTCTGAAGAAAACGATCTCAAAAATTTATCAAAGTGAAGAACTCTTATTTCATTAGAGTCTAAGTGAGCGATTCACTTCCATTCTCTTGAAGCCACGGATCTGTTTGTTTTCGTGATTCAAACAACCTTGTTAGTTCACCGATTGAGCGAATCAATCACCCCCTTTATCCATCATTTCCCCTTGAATCGATCCCACACGAGAGAAGCATCCGCCATCGTGTTAGATCTCCACCTTCCGCGTGGTAAGCTTGGAACTCTTGATCATCAAGTGATCTAAAGTTGTAGAGATTCCAATCTTGCATCATCTGGTATCAAAGCTTCAAAAGCTCATATCCATCAGGTTGTATCTCTTCAACCTTTATCCTTTGCAATTTTCTGTTTTGCTATTTCAATTCTTAAATGGAAAATCCATTATAAAAAAAAAAAAATTGTTTCTAGCTATTCTTTGCTTCTATTTTGTTATTTCGTTTTCATAACTATCAGAAAAAAATCCATAAAAATCGTTTAATTTCAGCGCCATAGTTAGTTGTTTCAATTGTTCTAACTCGAAAGACAAAAAAAAAAGTTATTAGGGTTTTCACCGTCTCTATCTCTGTTTCGTGTTATTGCCAGTGTCCTGCATCTGTTTGTTATTTTCAGTCTTGTGATTCATATCACTTGGTGTCTGCATCATTGCTTCATTCAGTCATCATATCAAAAATTCAAATAAGAATATTAGGGTTTGTGCCGCTTGCTTCTTGCATCTCTCGTTGTAGTTTGAATTTTGTTTCTAGTTGTGGTTCTGTCTTGAGATTTGAATCTGTTTACTTCTTACTCGTTTTCACATCGTGTTGCATCCTTTAGAAATCATTCTCGAGTCTGCATCTGTTCAACATTCAAAAAAAAAAAAACAAAAAAAAATTTAAATAAGAGAATTTCCATTTAGTTCTTTCCTTTTTTCTTATAAGCTAACACGCCCCCCTCTCTTTCGTTTTTGGGAGAGAACCTTCAAGGAGAGCCGCCATGGATTATGAAGCTGAAGGAGAGGAAGAAAGGAGTGAGATTAACACCTCAGAGATCGATTGGGGTGAAGAACCAGACCCCTCATGGAGTGGAGAAGAAGAAAACGACAGCAACTCGTGGAAAGGAGGAGAAGCTTATGAGAGAGATGAAGAACGCAGAGATGATGAGACCGAGTCTGAGAGTGTGTTTGATGAAGGAGAGAACCCTCAAGGAACTGGCTCTCGAATCAGTTTAGAAGAAGAGACAGATGTGCTTGATGAAGAAAATGCAGAATTGAGTTTTCGTGAAGGATTTGGTTTTCACAACAGCTTAGAGGATCAATACCACGAAGTTGACTCCCAAATCAATTCCGGAGATAAACGCAGGCGTAAGCATCACATTTATGAAGAGTAATCAAGTTCTGCTGAAGATGAATCATGTCGTAATGAGGAAAGCTTCCAAATCAACACCGAAGATGAGACACAATCAGAAAACGTGTTTGAGGAAGAAGAAAATTATGAAGAAGTTGATCCAGAACATGGAGAAGAGTGTAAGGCCTGGTGTGAATACTCAGATCATGAGGAAGAGCACCAAAACGAAACTGACTCTCAATACACTCAAGGAGAAATTGCTGAAGAGGAAGAAGTCGAAAGTGAGGCTGGAAGAGATGATTTTAGACAAGCGTACACAGAGGAGGACAAAGAACTATTTGAGGAGCCTTAGTACATTCCGTTTTCAGGTCATGAACAAGGACCAGAAGCTTACTTACATTGGGAGAAGGACATGGAATATTGACTTCGGTCCCAAAACATCCCAAAGGAGGAGAAACTTTCCCACGCTTTAGACACACTTGTTTGAGAAGCTCAAACATGGTGGATACAAGAAGAAGTTCAGAGTTCCTATCATAATTCAGTCATCAATTGGGGTCATCTTAAGCAGCGTATATAAAAAGAGTTTGTACAAAAGTCTCATAACAAAAGTTACATTCCCAAGAGGCTTATGTTCCAAACAACTCAAAAAAATTGGAAGTCAACACCAAAGGGAGCTTGCAGTCCCAAGCCAGGGAACACGTCCCTACCTGCTCTAAAGGAGAATACTACGCCCAATACAACAACTACAGCAGAGGAGGAGAAGCCAAAACCAAAAGTTCCTGCTCACAAACAAAGTTCGAATCCAAAGCACAATCCGAGTTTAATGCCCGAACCACACGGTGAGCCAAAGCAATGTAAGTCTCCTAAATCCAAAGAGGTAATCTGCTATATATGTCATAATAAGGGACACTTTGCTGTGATTTTTCCTAAGAGAAATATGATAAACAATGCTTCTATAGAGCCAAAACTAAGATCACTGGAAACAAGTAATGAAATTCTTGAATTAAGTTTTGAAAATTCCAGTTCGAGATTAATGCTCTTGTCTATGCCAAAGGTTGACAATGCAGGTTATATCATGGATCAAGAAGCTAAAGAAGTTAAAAGAAGTTTGAAATTTGACAAGCAATGCTTGGAAGCAACATTCCAAGTTCAAGTAAGTAACATTTACGAGTTGATTAGGTGTTGTAAAATTCTAATACTCACTCGTAGTCTCCAGCATGCAGTTTTAAGTACCTATGTTCCAAATATAATATACTTGATTTTTCCTTTAAGTGTCAAAGAAAGAGCAGGTACCATCAACGTGTACAAAAGACGAAGGAAAAATACGTCCTGATGGAGTCTAACTTCAAACCAAATGGAAGAACCAGCAACGTGTAATCACATGCCCTCACCTCCAGCGCTCATGATGTGTTTTCAAGACCTTAACAAGAGAAAGGACGTCATTGCTTCTTTTCTGATCAAAGAAGAACCACCAGATGCCAAACACCAACCATATCCGAGCTACACTCAAAAAGAGACCCAAGGTAATTCTGTAACACCCCTATCCGTAAAATAGCTGCCCTAGCAAGGGTGTTAACCGGTAGACCTCAAAATTTTCCGATTAATTCTACTAACTCCACAACGAGGTTTCCGGATTTCTCAAAATCAAAGTTAACGCACAGCGGAAATTCTACAACACTTATTCATGCAAGCGAGTCTCAACTTCTCAAAAATTCCATTGAATTCAACAACCAAAATCTCATCAACGAGTTCAACATAATTAAATTCCCAACTCAACTTAATTATCTCAAATAATTGAAAATACTCGCTAACATAAACTTAAGCAATTCTAACAACAAACTCAAAACCAACGCAACCACAATGCCATAATAATTTTAAAACCGTAAAACCATCCACTCCCATCCAACGCCTCCATGTCCCGCGAGCTCAGTCTTTATTACCTACATCACAACGAGTGGATGCTAAGCAAACGAATTTGCTTAGTGAAGCGATCG
>VBRH01002728.1:7921-23130 GCA_014578085.1 Cardamine resedifolia
TCGTCATCCAAACTAGCTATTTTGTCTTTTTCTGCTTAGTTTTTGTCAAAGGGTATAAATACCCCTTAAGTCATTTTAACCTCATATGTCAGATTTTAGTAATTTTTAGATCTATGGTATATCATCTGATCTCTCTCCCTTTCCTTAGATCATCTAGCATTTGTAATCAGATCTTTCTCTATCTATTTGATTTCTGCATTTAGTTTCTTCAAATTTCATCTAATTCGATCTTTATCTTTATGATTATGAGCTTTATTTGCATTTATGGGGTTGTGTTCTTGAGCATGAATTCTGAGTAGTGAATTATGGTTCTTGAGGATATGTTATATCTAGAGAGGATCTTTAGTCTTTTAGGATGTTTAAGCTTAGATCCGTGTAGATCCCTTCTGGGTGAGTATCCTTAATGCTAGTTTCATCTTGATCAAATGGAATTAGATCCCAAGCATTTCCACACCCACCAAGTGTTTGATGAAATGCCTTAATCAATTTTTTCCAGAGATTTGCATTTCTAGCCCAAGATATTGGATGTTTAGAGTGCATTTTGGCTTAGGTAGATTGTTTCTTCATGCCTGTTTAGTTATATTACACTACCGAGAGGTAGATCTGAAAGTGGCTAAGCTTGATAGCTTCTGTCACGAGAGTGGATTAGCTATGTTTTGATGTTTATCGTCTAGGGATCATCTCTTTGAGAGTTTTGTTAGATACCCTAGGAAGATTAAAGTGAGACTCTGATCAATAACCCCATCCTGAAGACTCTACTTCTTCTCTTTGTCTGTTTATCTTATTTTCTTCATCGCTTAGCTCTGTTTACTTTGATAGCTTCTGTTCTTATTGCATTTTGTCTTGAATTGTTACTTGATATCTTCATCATGATTGGCTTGACTTGAATGTTTTGTTGCATCCTGATTGCATAACATCGCACCTATTTGGATTGACACTCTTTATGCTGCAATGACCTCGATAGAGCATATAAAGAATTGACTTTTTAGGATTGAAAACGCGAAAATCATATTATCAGTTCTAAACTGGGTCAATTCCGGTTTAGCGTGGGTTGACTTGGTTTACTGCTGTTTCATTTGGTATTCTTTGTCTTTTACTATAAATACTCCTAAAAACCTAATTAGGAGACAAGCTTTGTTTTTTAGAGAATTTTATAGCCTCTTTTGGATTTTAAGATATATTTATGAATCTCTTTGAATCAAAGTTTCAAATCTCTATTTCTTCTTAAATCTTCCATCTATTTATCTTATAATCATGATTATGCATCTATCAAACCCATTGAATAGTGTTTTCATGATCATGAGTGAGTACTCTTTTTAAGGCTTTTGATAATGTAAATTTAGGGCGATTGATGGATAAATAGGGTAGTTTAGGCTTGTAACTCTTAGATTTCATGCTTGTTAGGTGGTTATAATGATAGATTAGGAAATAAATTGCTAGTCTTGATATTTTGCATTTTCACACCCACAAGGTGTTTGTTAAAATGCTTGAGTGAAACCTTTCAAGAGCTATGCATTCCTTGCCTATGAGAATTGTTGATAAGGATGTTTAGTGTTTTGTTTAGCTTTTTTTATAGTGCTCAATGATCATTTTGATAGCTTATTAGAGTACTTGATTATCGAATGATCATTGAAGAGATTAATCTCATGAAAGTGGCTTAGTTGACTTTAGTGCTCTAATGCCAATGGTTTATCTCTAAGAAGGAGAGTCAAGCTCCTTTAGCAAGAAATCAATCACCCGATTTGTCTACATTTCCCGGAAGTTTGTTTTAGTTTATTGATTTTAAAACTGTTTTCTTTATTTCTCGCTTTCTTAATTTGAATTTGAATTGGTTTCAAAAGAACTCATTTTTATGCTTTGATTGAAAATGATTTCCATAGTCTTAGTGTGTTAACTCTCATTTCCTTGAGGTTTGATACCTTTTGTACACAACATACATAAGGATTATTTGCTAACCCGATTTGCAAAAACCTCTTTATCAAATTGGCGCCGTTGCCGGAGAAATGAGAAATTAGCCATTAAGATTCGATTTCAATTCGAAACTAAGCTTTTATTTTATTTATTTTATTACTAACGCTAATTGTTTATCTTAGTGTTTCTTTTGTGCTTTCTAAGTGTATGCAAAGAAGAAGCCAACAAGGAGAACTTCTTGATTTTGTTTTGAATTTGGCTCAAGTAGAAAGGGAGAATAGAAGAGAAGCTAGAGAGCGAAGAGCTAGGGAGTTTGCGGATCATTTGAGACACTTTGGAATGGAGAACCATCAACCGGGCATTCAGCAACAAGCACCAGTTAATGGATAACCCGGGCTTAGACCTATTGGAGCCTATAATGAACCAAACATCCATGGAAATAGGACCGGTATTAGGCATCCTTAGGTTGGAAACAACAACTTTGAGATCAAAGCTAGCTTAATCAACATGGTCCAAGGTTAGAAGTTTCATGGTTTACCAATAGAGGATCCCTTAGATCATCTTGATCAATTCAATATGTTGTGTGGGATGGTCAAGATCAATGGAGTATCCGAGGATGCCTTCAAGCTTTGGTTATATCCATTCTCACTTGGAGACAAGGCGCATCAATGGGAAAAGAACCTTCCTCATGATTCCATTACTTCTTGGGATCAATGCAAAAAGGTGTTTCTTGCCAAGTTCTTTTCTACATCAAGGACGGAAAAGCTAAGGAATGCAATCTCAAGTTCTCTCAAAGGGAAATGAAAGTCTTTGTGAAGCTTGGGAGAGGTTTAAAGGTTACATATCTCAATGTACACACCATGCCTTCCCAAAGGAGTCTCTCTTGAGTAAATTCTACCGCGGAGTTTTAGCTAAGTATCGGATGCTATTGGATACGGCTAGCAATGGAAACTTCTTGGGGCGAGAAGCGGATAGTGGAATGTTGTTGGTAGAAAAATTTTCTCAAAGCGATGGTAACTATGGTGAGGATTACGATCACACGTCAAGGGATGTCGTTGAAGTAAACGATTATAACCGCAAGGAACTTAAGGCATTAAATGAGAAGATTGATAAGTTCCTCCAAGCAAATCAAAGACCAATCAACTATGTGGGTGAGATTGGTGGATTCCATGGTTATCAAGAAGGTGTCATCAAAAGTTGTGTTGTGAGACAAGAAAACATGAACTACATAGACAACCAAGACCAAGGTTACAACAAGGGATTTGATATATGATTTATGCTTGATCTAAAAGCCTTATTTTGTAACGCAAATACACACGGAGCAGTATAGTAAAGATTCGATCCAGAGGATCAGCAATACACTCTAATTCCGTGAGACAGAAAATCAGCTAAGCAGTTCAGTGGGTTTCTATTTTTGAAAGTAATAAGAGAAAAGCGTTAGGTCAAGGGCAATTTTTGAAGGGATCAAATCATCGAGAACCGAATAATTATTCAGGAAACGATTCAGCACAAGTCAAGAACCCAAACATAAAAGGAAGACTAACCCACTATCGTGGCGTCAACAACTTCATCTAGCAACCTAGCATCCTAAACTGTCGCTTAAATCTAGAATTGCATACGAGCATTAACGATCAGGTTTAATTTTTTCACAATTTGCCTTAGCATCAACTGTCATTGGCTAAGGACAAATCGCCCACCTATGTTCATTCAAGCAACCTATTACACTTTTGATGAATAGATTTAACCTAGAATCAGAGACTAAGTGATCATATTAGTCTAGGCAATAAGATCAACAATAGGCGAAGAAAAACGATTGATCAATCCTATCTATGTTCAGTTCATTGAATCATTGAATCCCTTTTGAAACCCTTAACATAACTTATGAACTACTCAGACATGGCAGAGAAAACCACAGCAGTAAAAGATAAAATATGCATGGAATAAATCGATAAAAACAAAGAGGGGTTTAAAATTCTTCTCAAGATAATGTAGAGATTTCTTCTCCCCAAATCTTACAAGTGTAAAAGTTGTCTCCAAGTGTCTGTGTTCTTAGCAAAAAGTAATGAAAATATAATATAATGATTCCCCCTTAGGTCTGCAGGGGCGGCTGAATAAATCTTGGAGCCTCCTTATCGAAAAATTAGGAAAGTTAAGGTTTTTCTTTTTTGGTTCCGCCAGAAGGGAAGCGGGTGCTCCGGGTTGAGCGGGTGCTCAGCTCCTAAATTCTGGCTTTTCTTCAATTTCGGTCAAGTTTCCTCCATAGGCTCTAATCTTCGTCCTTAGCCATCTTTAGACCTGTAATGACTCAAAACAAAACTAAATGACTAGATAAAGGCTCGAAAAAGACTCAAAAAAGACTTGAAAGTAACTGTTAGAATGCGTAAAAAACGCAACACATCAGGATTCAATGCAAACTAAAGGAGTCATCCCAACTTCTCCTATAGGAATCCAAATGTGGAGAATCCCCAAGATCAAACCTACCCTCCCATCAACCAACAAGGATTTCAACCAAGACCTCAATTTTCTAACCAAGGAAACTCTTCTGTTCAACCTTCTCCTCAAGACAATACGATGAATGCAACGTTAAAGAGGATCTTGGAGGGGCAGACTAAGGGTAATGAGGACTTTTGTAAGAAGTTTGTTAAGTTGCACAACAAGGTGGATGGTATGTATAATGATCTTTATGGTAAGATCAATAGCTTGGATTTTCACTTGAAGACCATTGATCTCAAAGTTGCTCAAGCCCCCTCAAGTTCAATGAAACCAAGTGGAGCTTTACCGGCCACATCCCAACCTAACCCCAAAGATTTTTGCAATGCCATCATCACTAATGATGAGCATAAGCATGAAAAAGATGTGGAAGAGATCTTTAGACTTCTTGATGTGTCGCGTTTTTGGCGCATTCTAACAGTTGTTTCCAAGTCTTTTAGTTTAGTTTTGAGTCATTACAGGTCTAAAGATGGCTAATGATGAAGATTGGAGCTTATGGAAGAAACTTAGCGCAAATTGAAGGAAAGTCAAAATCTACACGCTGAGAACCCGCTCAGCCCCTAAGTGCCCGCTCACGACGAACAGCTGGAGCCAAATATGGAAGATTGTAACTTTCCTAATTTTTCGGCCAGAAGACCCTAATCTTTACCCAGCCGCCTCCTGACCTAGATCTATCACGTTTTTCATTACGTTTACACACTACGCTTTTGCTAAGAACACAGAGAGCGATATTGAGAGAGTTTTTACTTGTAAGATTAAAGGAAAAGAGATCTCGACATCAACATTGAGAAGAACTCTAAACCCCCTTTGTTTTAACAGATTTATATCATGAATATTTCAGACTCTTTTGTTGCGTTTTCTCTTGCTATGGCCGAGTAGTTCTTTAGTTAGGTTAAAGGTTTTTCAAAAGGGGATTCATTGATTCAATGAACTGAAAATAGATAGGATTTATCAATTGATGTGTTGGCCTATAGTTGATCCTATTGCCTAGACTAATCTGATCACTTAGTCTTTGATTTTAGGTTAAATCTATTCATCAAAAGTGTTATAGGTTGCTAGAAAAGGCATGGGTGGGCGATTTATCCTTAGCCAACGACAGTTGATGCAAAGGCAAATCGTGAACATATCGAACCTCTTCATTAATGCTTGCCTGTGATTTTAGGTTCACACGATAGTTTAGGATGCTAGGTTGCTAGATAAAGTTGTTGACGCCACGACAGTGGGTCAGTCTTATTTTTATGTTTGAGTTCTAGATTGGTTCTAAATTATTTCCTGAATAATTGTTCGGTTCTTGATGATTTGATCCCCGCGAAATTTCCCTTGACCTAGCGTTTTTATTTATTGTCTTAAAGCCAATTTTATTTGCTTCGCTTGTTACTTACGAAACCACAAAACCCTTTAAATAGCTTAGCTATTATTTTGTCTCATAAAATTAAAGTGTATTGCTGGTCCTCTGGATCGAATCTCCACTACTACTGTGTTTAATTTGCGTTTAAAATAAGCCCCTTACCACACGCAAGACCACCACATCACTTCTCTCCGGTGTGGATGGTGATGAGATTTTGGTTACTAAGAAAGAAGAGAAGGCTCCCATGAGAGATGACCAGGAAGATGCACCAAGAAATGAGCTTCCTTCCTATGAGCCCCCACTTCCATTTCCAGAGAGAGTTCTCACCAAAGCTACAAAGAAGATATTTTCAAGCATCAAGGTCACCATGAACACAGTTGGATCACCTTTACCTCCAATGAATAGCTTGCTTCAAGTTCCTCTACATGTGAAGTTCATTGAAGCTATCTTAGCTAACCGCGAGAAGGTAGAAGAGATCATGGAGGCGTTCAAACCCCCAACTTCAACACCTATAGAGCCCAACACTCTTCCAAAGCTTAAGGATCCCGGTACATTCACACTATCTTGCTCCCTTGGTATATCTCACCGGACTTCAAAGATATATATGAGTTGATGAAGACGGTCCTCACACTTTCATTCAAGGATAGTCTATGGAGTTCACCAACTCCACACGCTCCACTCCCTAAGACTCCCGACTAGGGCCAATGTATGGTCCTTTCCCTTTTCATTGTAAATACAATTTATTTTTATTTCTTTTTTTCTTCTCTCTCACTTTTGTTACACCGAGACAGTGTAATTCAAGTTTGGGGGAGGGTTTTTGTCTTTTGATCTTGTGTTTTGCGTTATTATTTTCCCTTTTTCATATTTGAGTCTCATGCATTCACTTATTTGCATAGAAAATTAAAAAAATTTGTAAAACCCAAAAAGAAGCATGTAGTCTCATCTGCATTATAAGATTGAGTCTAGAAGCATATAAGTTGCATACGCATTTGGGATTTTTTCCTTTTCAAAGTTCACCTCTTAGGATTAAGATTGTTGCCCTTAGTCACGGTTATTTGTTGCTTGAACATCTTTGAAAAATTAAAAAATCCATGTTTGGACCTTTGCATCTTTTGAAATGTTTCTTCAATTATTGCAAGTCTTGCATGATCTTTAAAGCATCTATATGAACGTGGGCTTAATTTGAATCTAATATTCTTGCTTAGGGTGATTTGAATGCATTCTCATGGTCGACTATAAGTCACACTCGTGTTTCTTATCCATTTACCACCCTTGTGCTAATCCGAGTGGCCATTCTTATCTTTAGAGTGGTTCCCCTACCTTTAACCTTAACAATTTCTTTTAAACCCTTTGATATATTTATTGAGTGAGGCCTTTTGTTGATAATGCTATGATTTTGAAAAAACTTGAGCGTATCGGGAACGACAAAGGATTAGCTCTCATTTTAGCGAGCAATGGTAAGTCTAGCAATAGGGTTTGTAATGAAAGACTTGGCTGGTTAGTATAGGTGTTGGTATGGGTGTTGGGAATAGTATAGGTGTTGCTATTTGATAGTAGCTTTAAACAGCCAAAATAATATATTATTTTGGTATCGCTATATAAACCCACTACTATGATGTTATTTAGCAAAATAATATACAGAGTTTATCTGTTTAAAGCTACTATCAAATAGCAACAGCGGAAGCCTTCTAGAAGACAGACGCATTAGAAAGTGGGACCCACAAGATGACATAAGCAATGACATAAGGAAACAATATGTCGGCACACAGTGATGTAAACAATAACGCAAGTAACCACTCAACATGTTGGCACCACTAAGAGACGACACGTAGCCACGCACAAACGCATGCAATGACGTAAGCAAGCACCCAACCTCCCCTATAAATACTCAACTCTACCAAAGGAGGAAGGACGAGCGATTTCACGCAAAACTTTCTCCCTCTAAATCATCTCTCTAAAAATCTCTCTATAAAGCTCTCAAGTTTTTAAGTTTTAAAGCTCATAATTTTCAAAAGTTGTTTTATTATATCTTTAAAAACCTTTGTATCATCAACAGCTTAAGTTTCAATCATATTATTGCTGTATTAAAACAAAAATTTAATAATTTAATAACGATCTTCAAGTATTATTAAATGCGATTTTGCAAAGTTTTATTTAAAACGTTTTCTAAGCAAAGACACCAAGCCTCAAAACCTGCCTTAACCCTCTAGTTAGATCCTCACCCTTCTATCGAAGCACTGTTACAGAGGTGCTCCAGGCCGCAAGTCCTAAAGGCAGTAAGACCGTTGGCAAGCCCCAGTTGTGTCACCATAGAATCGGTTAGTCTCTTCCTAGTATGTGTTTAAGATAGGTCTGAGTAATGGCGTCTTCATTTAGAAAGCTTTTTAAACCAAAACGGGCTGCATCTACATCGTATACTACAATTAATTCAAGAGAAATTATATCAAAAATAACCTCTTTTGATCAAGAATTATCAAAAAAATCAACTACCACATACCCAGAAAATATCTATCAAATTGGTACTTTTGATTTTCGAACGGCTTATGCAATAAAAGAACATGAATAAACACAATCTTTACAAAATGAATTTGAAGAAATCAAATTATTATCCTCAATTGCTTTAGACAAATATAAACAAAAAGGATTTAATTATCTTCACTTTGGATTAGTCCAAATAGCAATCAAACCGTTATCAAGAACTGGTATTGATTCACCAATATTAATGTTATTAAGAGATAAAACCTTGTTAAAATTTGAAGATTCGCTCCTTGGAGCAGTTCAATCAAATTTATGCAACGGTGATATATACTTTAATTGTGCCCCTAATTTTCATGTTAGTTTACATGATCCAACAATATAAAATACTCTAGTATTAAATGTTTATTTACCTGAAATTAAATTTGAAAATAATAGGCACGAATATCTACTACTTTACAGAATTTACTTTAAACAATCAACTTCTGAATTTAACCCAAGATGTTTATTACAAGACGATAAATGAGAAACTACTATA
This sequence comes from Cardamine resedifolia, assembly GCA_014578085.1. Taxonomy (NCBI): domain Eukaryota; kingdom Viridiplantae; phylum Streptophyta; class Magnoliopsida; order Brassicales; family Brassicaceae; genus Cardamine; species Cardamine resedifolia. The sequence goes on from VBRH01002728.1 coordinate 16,684, forward strand.
TTAGCAGTACATAGTAAAGATACCCCAAGTGCCACATATGCACCTAAACAATTAAAATGGAATGAAATAACTATTCCAGATCAATGGAAAATTGAAATTACTCAACCAGTAAGAAATTTCGAACAAAGAAATATTTCAAGAATAATTGAACAAATGGATGGGAAAGTACTATTACAATTCGGTTATATGAGAGAACCACTTTCACCAAGAATTAGCTCTTATCACTCTAGAGCCTCTTTTTCTGAATACCGTACTAGTCAAACTAGTACAGATTCAGAAACGGAAAGTATAAATCAAAATATTAAACAGAACAATCCAATTAGATTTAAGGCACCCATGGCTGAGCCAGAAGGAGATATGTATCCAACGTCTCCCACGGCATCAGATTTCAAATCTTTATATGTTATACTTAAAGATTATAAAATCAATAAACAATATATTAAAGAAGACTTTTATTCAAAATAAAATATCGAAAAAAGAAATTGGTATTTCAAAGAATTTACCAAAGAAGAAACAATAAAAATTAGAGAGAAATGGTATGATTTTATGATCTTAAAAGAAACAAATATACCATTTTTTACGTGGTTTAAATTACCCATTAAAATCAATTAATAAAAGTTCATCCTTAATTCAACAATGGGAACTAGTAAATGGTGATAAAATCAAATCGATACATCCGCCATTGAAAGATCTCAAGATAAACACATCAAATCGACAAATTATTGCCACACCCTTTAAAACCGGAGCTAATAGAATCGATAAAGATTCAGTAGTTGTACAAGATATTAAAGTAATATATGAACAAAATAATTATCAAAGTCAACTTCTATATACTGTTTCAAGACAAGTAGATAATATAGATAACAAATTAAATATTAACGAACATAATATGATAAATCAACAAACTCCTACTACTCAACATCCCTTTTCATCAACAACTACACCAATTTTTAAACCTATAACAAGACAAATTAAATTCCCAGAAAGTGAAATCTTAAAGGCAATTTCTAATAGACTAGATAAATTAGATAAAGGAAAAGAAATTAATAATATAGATGAAAACGATAATAAATCTATTCAAACATCTATACAATCGGAAAATGATGATCAAGAAATTAACCGAATAAAAAATAAAATGATGAGATCAAATAAACCTTATTACAAAAGACATACTCCACCAGATCTATTATATGAGGAACATCATAAATATTCCAATAAAGTATATACCGGTGATGGTATATATGAATGCAATATTGATGGGCGTTCTGAGTATGAAATAATGAATTTATTTCAAGAAATGGGAATGGCTTCAATAACATATAAAGCTAGAGGTAATAGCGATAAACAATCATGTGTTTTATTAATAACCGGATTTAATGGTGCATTAAAATATTGGTGGGATAACTCAATAGATACAATTATTCAAGATTCAATAATAAATCACGTTGAAATAATAAGAGTAGAAAGCAAAGATGGTCTCTATGAAGAAGAAGAAAAATAAAACGCTGTTGAAGTACTAATTCATACATTAACAATGTATTTTATTGGTAACCCAACTGAAGAATTGCAAAGTAAAATATTAATATTAACCAATTTAAGATGCCCAACTTTAGGAGATTTTAAATGGTATAAGGATATTTTCATTACAATTATATTTCAACGAAATGATTGCAATCAACCTTTCTGGAAAGAACGGTTTATCTCTGAATTACCGTCATTTTTTGCAGAAAGAGTAATTAATAAATTAAAAGATTATTCTGGGGGACAACCAATACCCTGGAACACAATAACTTATGGTCAATTATTTGCATTTATTAAAAAAGAAGGATTAACTTTACGTCAAGAACATAGAGATAAAAAGCGTAATGATAAATTCAAATTTAAAGTAAATATGGGATCATTCTGTGAACAATATGACTATAATAATACGCTTAATCCACCATCAAGGGTCAAAGGTTTAAAATATAGACATAGAAATAACACTAATGTAAAACATTATCAAAAGCATAATAGTTTTAACAAAAAACAAAACAATCATTATTATTCAAAAAATAATTATTACTCAAAAAACAAAAATTATAATACAAAGAATAAATTTGACAAACAAAAACTAGTATGCTGGAATTGTAAAAGACCAGGTCATAGATCAACAGAATGTAAAATGAAAAAGAAGATAAACGAAATATTTCAAGATCAACCAGAAATCCAAGAGAAACTAACTAAACTATTATTAACTTCAGAATCCGAGCAATCGGAGGAAAGTAATAGTGAATATTCGATAAATGAGATAGAAAATTCTAGTGACTCCTCTACGGAATTATCTGATAACTTATGTAATTGTAAAATAATCAATGTGATAACCAAAGATAGTGATAAACAATTTTTACTAGATATAATAGGTAAAATTGATGACCCAAAAATTAAAAAGGAATATCTAATGAAATTAAAAGATATTATACATCAAGCAAATCAATTAGCCTCTCCACAACCTTGTAGTTTAAATAAAATTTTGTGAGAGATACCCATCTCAAAGTTTATTTAAACAAGTTACTACGGGAGAATTACAAAATGAAGTTAAACAGTAAAAAAACTCAAATTAAAGAATTACAAGTAATAGTTAATCAACAAGAATTAAATCAATTACATATAAACATACGTTTATCAATAATTGAAGGGAAAATTACCCAAGCATAATCTAGTAACCAAAATTCGAATGAAGAAATACAAAATGATCACGAATATATTCAAATAATTAATAAAATAAATTATCAAAAATGGTACACCAGTATAAGTTTGCATATAGGTAATGATTTAAAAATGAACATAATCGCATTAATGGATACGGTAGCGGATTACAATTGTATCCGCGAGGGAATTATACATACCAAGTACTATGAAAAAACTACCGAACGCCTGAGTGGTGCAAACGGTAGCAACCTAAAAGTGCAATATAAATTACCTTACGCTAAAATATGTAATCAAGGATATTGTTTTAAAAACCAATTTATATTAGTTAAAAACCTAACACAAGAAGTAATACTAGGTACTCCTTTTTTTACGCAAATCTATCCATTCAAAGCAACAGAATTAGGAATAACCACAAAAGTAGTAGGAACCAAATTATTATTTACTTTTCTATCCCCTATGAAAACCAAAGAAGTTTTAAATTTACAACAAAGTACAATTCAAAAAACAATTAATTTGATAAAAGGTAAACAAAATCATATTCAATATTTACTAGATGAAATAGCACATAAAAATAGAAGAATCGTTAAAAACACCTTATACTATAAGCAAAATAAAATCAATTGAAAACGATTTAATAAAACAAGTATGTTCGGAACTACCAAATGCCTTTTGGGAAAGGAAAAACATATGGTAGAACTCCCATATATTAAAGAATTTAATGAGAAAAACATACCAACTAAAGCAAGGCCAGTTCAAATGAATAAGGAACTACTAGGACATTGTAAAAAAGAGATAGACGATTTACTAAAGAAAAAACTAATTAGGCCTTCCAAATCTCCTTGGAGTTGTTCGGCCTTCTATGTCAATAATCAAGCAGAAAAAGAACGTGGCGTTCCACGATTGGTAATTAACTATAAACCATTTAATGAAGTATTACAATGGATACGATATCCAATACCAAATAAAAGAGATTTACTAAAAAGATTATATAATGCAAAAATCTATACCAAATTTGATTTAATAAGTAGTTTCTGGCAAATACAAATTGTAGAAAAGGATAAATATAAAACAGCATTTACCGTACCATTCAGGCATTACGAATGGAATGTAATGCCGTTTGGCTTAAAAAACGCTCCTTCTGAATTTCAACAAATAATGAATGAAATATTTAGCAACTATTCGGCTTTCACAATAGTATATATCGATGATGTATTAGTATACTCAAACTTAATAGATCAGTATATAAGTCATTTAAACACGTTTTTAACTATCATTAAAAAACAAGGACTAGTATTATCTGCTAAGAAAATGCATCTATTTCAGACAAAAATAAGATTTCTAGGACATAACATTTATCAAGGAACAATTACACCTATATCAAGATCAATAGAATTCGCCGATAAATTCCCCGACGAATTAAGAGAAAAAACACAATTACAAAGATTTTTAGGTTGTCTAAATTATGTTTCCAATTTTCTACCAAACCTTAGGAAAACCATTCAACCATTATTTCAGCGTTTACAAAAAAAACCTAAACCATGGTCTACTATACATACCCAATTAGTCCGCCAAGTAAAACAAAAAGTCAAAACCTTACCATGCTTAACATTACCAAATCCCGAAGTAGACATGATAGTAGAAACCGATGCCTCCGAAATAAGTTTTGGAGGAATCCTTAAACAAAAATTACCTGGATCCCAACAGGAGTCTATAGTTAGATTTCATTCTGGTGTCTAGATAGGACCTCAACAATCTTATTTAACCGTTAAAAAAGAAGTTCTTTCAATTGTAAATTGCATTTCAAATTTTCAAGCTGATTTAATTAATAAAAAGTTTCTTTTAAGGGTTGATTGTAAATCAGCCAAAGAGATTTTACAAAAAGATGTTAAAAATCTTGTTTCAAAACAAATATTTGCTAGATGGCAAGCTATTTTATCAGTTTTTGATTTCGATATACAATATATAAAAGGTGAAAATAATTTTTTACCTGATTTTCTAACGAGAGAATATTTACAGGGTAAATCAACAAGTATTCAAGAAAAAACTAATCAAGATGAGTGATCCAAAACAAAAGAAGCCGATGACCGCATCAGATTATATCAAGAACCAACCTCACCTTCAAGGTAAACCCTTGACTACCCAAAATCAATTCTCGGCGCTCGCCGAATTTCCACCTCTTTCCTACTCAAAGGCTGTTGCTCCTAATACAGCAAACCAAGCTTCAAACTCTTCCCAAAAATCCACAGAAACTAATACACAAAAATCTACATACTACCTTAAACCAAATAAACAGCACCTCATGACTACCCAATTCATAAAACCAGTTACCCTAAAAGAACTTCAAGCCTTTGTTGAAAGAATCTTCTATGAGGATAGTTTATACCCAACCGACAACATAACCAAAAATCGTACCTTTTACGAGTATATCCTAGTAGACTCCAGATCTGTAGAAATTACCCATTACCCATACAAAACTAACCCTAACCAAATAGGCTACTCAACTTGCAAGATACTACGTATTTGTGCACCCCAAGACCTTGGTTTCACCCATATCCACACTACTCAACCCTTTTCAACTCCTGGTTACCATATTCAAGGATACACTTACATGGACTATCAATATGCCTTTAACAGGGCATTCTTTCTACGGGCATTGGACCATTCTTGGTTCATATCCCTAGACAGCCATTGCCCCAAAGCCATTCCTGGATGGTTTTGCGAGTGGTGGTATTGGTTCGGACCCACCGAACAAATTTACCCCTCAGAAATACTCAAAACATCTTTCCCCTTTTACCTCAAACACATATCCAATAAAAAATAGGCCCCTTTACCAAGTTTGCCTTCCAAATTGATATGGGAATCCCATGGATATGTTCATGGCATTTTAACCTTCTATTGCCCTACCAGATATGCTGTATTCACTCGTCAAAGAATATCGCGTTAAATGGTGGGGCAAGTATAATCAAGATAGATGTTCCCTTACCAATATATCAAACCACTTTCAATTTCTAAACCAAAACAAATCAGCTATTCAATCCGTATCCCGATCAATCCCTCTACTTACCCCAAGAGAACTAATCCACGCCTATGGGACCGACCCATCAACACAAACACAAACTACTAAACCATCGCAACCTATTAAAGAACCGCCAAGTCCATCTCAGTCAACTAGCTCCTCTAAATCCAAATCAAAAAAAAAACCCAAAACTCAAAGCAATTCTCGCCAGCCTAGTACAATGATGTGATGGTTTTGCGTGTGGTAAGGGGCTTATTTTAAACGCAATTTAAACACTCAGTAGTAGTGAAGATTTGATCCAGAGGTTCCATCGGAAAGACATAAACTCTGTTTTACTTGAACCTAATTTTGACTGAAATCTTCTTGTTGTGGGCACTAGATTAAGGAAACGAATTTATATTCAGGACTTCTTATCCTTTTACCGCTCTTTGCTGATCCTGAATAGCTAGGTCATCTTTAGCTAGTACCCACCCTGAACCGTAACTCCTTTCAAACCACTTGCACTCTTGTTTTTCATTGTCATATATGCAGATATGTGCAAAAGGGTCGGAGAGAAAAGGATCGACACAGCTTCTAAATCATTTTTCCCTGAAGACGCCGAAAAGAAGAAGTAACGTGATATAAAAAAGGACGGAGCACCTGCTCCACATTAGAGCGCCTGCTCTGAATTAAGGAAGATAAATCAAAAGAAAAGAAGCGATCCTCACTCGGGTATGTGCAAGTAACTCACGATTTTCGTGCTA
>VBRH01002825.1:0-10873 GCA_014578085.1 Cardamine resedifolia
ATATGGACCAAAAAGGATTCTAAATGGTATGAACAAGGAATGAATTGAAACTAAAATGGACCTAAACACATGCTAAAAACGGGTAAAATATGGAGTTATCAATACCTTAGCCCGACAGGGAGCTGTTTAAGCTTGATTTTTGGAGCTCTTTCCTCGCTCTAGTCACTCTTTTTTGCAGTTTTCTTCGAAGTACCGATGAGCTCTTCTTGCGTGACTAACTCCATCATGCTCTCACTAGCATCCATCATCTTGACATACCCACCAACAATGTCATCCAGATGCTCCATCTCTTGCATGAAACTAAGCAAAAATCTCTCTGGAGGGTATGTAGGACGCATCTCATGAAAGATCTCCTCTGCGAGATTACAAAGAGTATCCACGAAGAATGTATGTCCATCTATGGTGGGTCGATTATCAGCTTACCATGTCAAAGCTCATCACTATATCACCTATATTCAATGCTATCTTGCCATTCCTCACATCAATGAGTGCACCAGCTGTGGCTAAGAAAGGTCTTCCTAGGATAAGAGGATCCTTAGGCTCATCAGTGTACCGCAGAACCACGAAGTCCATGGGGAACATACAATCGCCAATTCACATACTTCTATCAGCTAGAATCAAAGAAATCCAAGGTGTGAAATTGGTCATTCCAAGTTCTACAACAACTGAGTATGGCATCAGACTCACGCTCGAACATATATCACACAACAAGTTCTTGAACATGTCTCTGAAGATGGAGCAGTCCAAGACAAAGCTTCCCAGATCCTTAAGCTTCTCAGGTATTCTGCTCTGAATGACAGCGCTAGAAACCTTAGAGTTCATAATCACCCCTTCCTCTTGTCTCATATCCTGCAAAAGCATCTTCTTCAAACACCTTTTAACCACAAGAGTAGTTTTGATAGCATCAATCAAAGGAATCTCAATAGTGAGCTTCTCCATCCTAGCCTTGCACTTTGCTTCATACAGCTCTTGCTTAGACTTCCTAGGATTTCTAGGGAAAGGAACCTTTGGTTTGTAGATGTGATCCTCTGAGATTGGAAGCTTCTCAGAACTTTTTGTCTCAGATGGCCCTCTGCATCGACCGACACTAGATGTGTGTCGATCGACACCAATGGTTTTCTTTGTGTCCTTAGTAGATTTGTCAAGGACTTTCTGTGGGTGGTCATGTCGATCGATACCACCTTTGTATCGATCGATACCGGTGGCGTGCAAGTCAACATCTGAGTCGTGTCGACCGACACTAACTTTGTGTCGATCGATACCAGTAGTTTACAATTTGACATCTGATGTGTGTCGATCGATGCTACTAATAGGCTCAAAGTTTATCCGGACGTCCATCTTATCAATCAAAATCTGATGGTATCCCGATGCCAACACTATCTTGGAGAACCAAGTAGCCCCCTTTTAGCTGATCCAACAACTCGTCGATCCGTGGTAGAGGATACATGTTCTTCACTGTGACCCGGTTGAGTCTCCGGTAATCGATACACAACCGAAAACTTCCGTCCTTCTTCTTTACAAACAACACCGGTGCTCCCCACGGTGAACTGCTCGGACGGATAAAACCCTTATTCAATAACTCCTCCAATTGCTTCTTAAGTTCTGCCATCTCTGTTGGAGCCATCCGGTACNTTTTACGGTTTTGCATTTAGTTGCGTTGGTGTTATTGTTGAGATTTTATTTAAGTTATGTTTAGCGAGCTTGAGCTAGTTGGTGCTATTGTTGAGATATTTTAGTTGTCTTGGAATTTAATGTTGTTATTAAATTCGGTTGTTGAATTCTGATTTGTTGAATTGGAATGATTTGTTTGGGAATTGACACTCGCTTGTATGACTTAAATAAATTGTAGAATTTCTGCTGTACGTTAACTTTGAATTTGAGAAATCCGGAAACCTCGTTGTGGAGTTAGTAGAAAAAGTCGAAAATTTTTGAGGTCTACCGGTTAACACCCGTAGTTAGGGCAGATTTTACGGATAGGGGTGTTACATAACCCCTGCAACGATTGAAACACATCCTCGAACTCCTGAATAACCTGAATATCCTGAACCGTAACATCTCCAACCGACTCTAGAGTGATAACAGTCGCCAGGTAAGCTTCACAACCTCACTCGATTATCTTCTCAGCCGGAGTCGGTCTCACTCCCTGTTAAACCAACCTCCCTTTTTCTCTTTCAAACATAACATGTCCCCGGTGACAATCCAGATGCGCCCTGAACTTACCGAGCCAATCCATACCCTAGATAACATCATATAGCTCCACTTAACAAATGATTAGATCCGCTGGCATGGACTCCCCGGCCACCTGAACGTCCATGCTCTCTGCTTGACCAAAGGTGCTCAAAAACTTCCCCCTAGCGACCTTGACAAGTCCCGACTGCTCACCCGGTTCACTCAGGATGCCGCCTCTCTCGGCCAATTACGGAGTAACGAAGCAATGCGATGCTCCGGAATCAAACAATACATGGGATTCAAGCCCTCCCACAATTAAGGTCCCTACACAAACTCATTTGCTAAGAGCCTAACACAACAGCACATAAAGGATAACTTAAAACAAACAACAATTTACTCGAGTAAGTTTAGAAATTTACCAGAGATCGGTCTGGAACTCGGCTCACCAGACTCCACCATGGTGTACACTCGCGGCGTCACCGCAGTCGTCCTAGCTGGCGGTGCTGCTAGCACTCCTTGTTGTAGCTTAGGACACTTCCGCTTGATATATCCCGGCTCCCTGCAATGGTAGCACATCTGAGTGTCTTCGCGCGAATCCACCTTCTGAGAACAACTCGCCACTCTATGATCCTTGCTACCACAACCAAAGCAGCCCTGGCTACCCTGGCCGCCTTGGCTGGGCCTTGGAGTACCCTCCCACTTGCGCTTCTGCCCTTGCCCCGGCTTGTCACTCTTGCTAGGACCGGACTGATGGTGAGGCTTTTTAGCTTAAAAGGTCGGGTTGACTCGCACACCCTTGTCTCTCAGACCCTCCTCAATCAGTGCAGTCTTCTTCACCAGCTCCACAACCGTAGCAAATGAACTCAACAGACATCGGTTTCTTAACTCGACCCAAAGGTGTCTCAAGAACCGTCGCACCTGAGCCCGCTCATCATCCATAGCATACCCTCCGTACATCATGAGACAATGAAACTCCGCTTCATACTCTCGCACCGTATGGTTCCCTTGGGTCAACCCCAGAAACTGTGTTTCCAACCGATCTAATGCCTCCTGAGGATAGTACTTAGAGTTATACTCTGCCACAAAATCCTCCCATGACATCTCGGCCTGGACCCTCCGTGCCGCAACACCTTTCCACTAAAGATGTGTGTCGCCCTCAAGATAGTGAACGGCAAGATCCACCTGGTATTCCTCTGGACACCTTACCAAACAGAAATTCTGCTCCATCCGCATCATCCTCCACTCATCTGCTTCCTCCGGCTTGGCACCACCCAGGAAAAATCCTGTTTCAATCCTCTGCAGGTAGGCCATCATATTCACGTATGATGGAGGCCCACCTGCATCCACAACTCTCGGCTGCACTACGGCTACTGGTGGTACTGCTGGAGCCTCCACGGGTTCCCTCTCTGGTAACCGCTCCAAAAGTAACGCCAAAAGGTCTGCAATCTGATCCTCCCGGGCCTGACCAGCACTCGCTGTGACATCCGCAGCTCCCGCTGGCACTCCAGCATTATCGTCACCCACACCAGCCACACCCTCTGGCCCTCTCTGATCAGCTTGTGACCCCACAACCTGCTCCACTGTAGCACTCCATGCAATGCTTTCCTCCACTAGAGCCCTCACGTTCCTCCGAACACGATTCTGGCCCCCACGAATACCATGACCTTGAACTCCTCCTCGGTTAGCCATCTACACTTACACACAAACAGGTAAGCCACTAAACGACAAACTAAAACAAACACAACTTACCGTGGAATCTCATTGAAGGCTCGAAGAGGATGATCTAGAACTTCATGCTCAATCAAAAATGACTAACACACATAGCCATTTTCAGACAACGGTTTACGTAAGCAATAATTACTAATACCGAAAAACTCAATTAAACTCCAAATTAAAATTTTCTAAACCGTCTTAGAACCGTAAATGCTCTGATACCAAATTGAAATAACCGCACCCATTTTTTTTTTGCTGGAAAAAATAATAATAATTAAAATCCCATAAATTATAATAACAAACATCAATCAAAAACTCATAGAAAAAAATTCCAATAAAAATAACTAAACTCCTCGAGAATTAATTTAACAAATAATTCACGGTTCATTTAAAATCCAAATAACCGTAAATCATAAACTACTAAATAAAATTTACCAATAAAATAACAAGTCTAGATCACCCCCTCTTCCTTGCCTTATCCCACGGTCACACTTTTTCTTTTTCTGCATCAAATAAAAAGGAGATGCATAAGTATTTCGATAAATACTTAGTGAGGCAATCCTCCCATCTACAGACTGATTATACAAATAATTAAGATAATTAATATAAAATATCATGAAATACCGAATAAATCAAACATCTCATGAAACACTCGATCTAGACCACCAGAGATCATTAACGGCCTATAATCATGAAATCACATCAATTATTGAAATTATTTAGTTAAGCATATGATCCTGCACTCACCTGGATCACGCACGGAAAAATTCCCAACGAAAAACTGAACTTTTTCCGAAATCTCGCGGGATGAATAACCCTCAATTAACCCCAAACGGGACCTAGAAAATAATAAAAATAATAAAACAATTAAACAATTACCTAAGTCAAACTAAACCGAACGTAAAACAACTATTCCCCGTCTTCTTCCTTTTTCCTTCTTTATCGCGAATATCCTCCTTCTTTTTTTTTCCTCGCCGTCTCTCTGTAACTTCTTCTGGCCGCCTCTCCATGGTCTTTCTACTGGTCTTCTGACCGTGATCTTCCTTCTGGCCGCGTAAACACCCCACTAATGGAAGAAGTTCGTCTCGCAGAAGTCCCGGTCACGACAACCTCGGCGGACCATAGTTCCGGTCATCTTCCCGTCACCACCTCACGTCGTTGATCCTCCCTCACCAGGCCATTTCCCTTGTCATGACTCTGCAACAAGGTTTCTTGACCTCTGCTCACATCTCCGTCGCCTTCTCCGGCAAGTCACCGCATTGTTACTAACCACCGACGCCACAACAACTCTGATCCTAACACTACACACTCAAACTAAGACGAGAGCTTACCAAGATGATGATGATCTGGCCTCCCACGCACGGCAACTCCCGCGCCTAGCTCCGCCGTTGAACTTCCCTCACGTCATCTCCTCCCTTTCTCACGATTCAACGGCCACGAACTCCTCCAGCAATGGCGCCTTGCTTGAACACTTGCTCACAAACCTTACAACTCAGCTGAGGATTCACCACCGTATGAGGATCGAGAGGCATGAGCTTAAGGAGACGATCGCGTAGGGTTTCATCCCTTTCTTGAGAATGTGCCACTTAGGCCCTTCAACTTCCTGCTCTTTCTATAACCGTCCCGCAACTTTTAATTCTATCAAATAAACCCCGTGAAAGAATTCTAATCTACACAAACCAACCCTTAACTTTCGGATTCTCTTTTAAACACCCCAAACCTAAAATGGTTCCCTAAACTAAAACCCGCTATTTAACCACAAAATAACTGGATGCTAATTATAATTTCCCGTTTTCTAGAACACGGGTGTTACAATCCTCCTCTCCGAGCCAACACACTCTCCCACCATGTGTGAGCATCACCATGTAGGTAGTGAACCGCCAAATCCACCCGATACTCCTCAGGGCATCTGATAGAATGGAAGTTCCTCTCCAGTCTGGACCTCCACTCATCTGCCTCAACTGGCTTGGCACCTCCGGCAAAGTACTTGGTGCCCAACCGCTGCATATGCTCCATCACCCTGAGATAGGATGGGGCAATAGCCTCAGCTACAGCCTCTGGAACTCTCGGAACTCCATTCTCTAGCAAGACATGAGCCCCCTGTGGCACCACCGGAACAGGAGCCGGTACCACAGCCGGTACCGTAGCCGGTAACCGCTCCAACACCTGTGCCAGATGCCCCAGCACCGCCCCCATCGGGGTCGGATAAGCTCCTGGATGGGGTATAACACCACCACTAGCCATGTCAGCATGAGCGTTCCCAATAGAATGCTCCACTTTAACTTGCTCTACTGTGACACTCTGCGCCACACTCTACCTAGAGGACTCTGTTGCCACTCCAGCTCTGCCCGCTCGACCTCCACAACCGGCTCGGCCACCACGACCCCGAACTCTACCATGACTCGCCATCTGGCAAAAACCACGGTTCATAATTTACTACTAAAATAATAACCAAACACAACAAGGAAGTCTTACAGCAGAACTGTTATCGGCCGGAAGATGATATACTCAAACACCCCAAATAACAACAACAAAGCAAGAAATCTAGTACTCCTAGAAACAACTCCGCTCTGATACCAAATTGAAACGCCCCGACCCATTTTTTTTTTTTAAATGCTAATAATAACCCCATAATTATTATTAACTGCCAGTAGATAAAAACAATTAAACAACTCAGCGATAACGATTTACTATAAACCAATAAATTCGAAAACAACTAACAACCTAATGGTTTATGGAAAAAACAACAACCACGACAAACAACAATTTATAAATAAATAAAATCAATAACAACCCTCCCGGTATGTCATCTTGGTCCGTAACCGCAGTTCCACGAGCTTCAGCTAACAGCTTTATCATTTTCTTTACCTGCGCCATTACCGGGATTAAAACACATCAAATATTAAAATAGCTTAGATAAGCTTATGGTCCTGCACTCATCTTTGCTCACGACGATTACCTTGATTGTAATTTTTTTTTTTAAGAAAACTTCCTTTTCATGAACTTCTAAGGTTTCTTAACGGTCAGCACAATACAACCAAAACCTCTCTTACTCACCCTACAGCCAACCACAACAACAAAACAACCTTAAACCTAAACTGGGAAAATCTGGAAAACTGACAGAACGCACAGCCTGAAAGATGGGATCACGAATCAAAATCTAACCGTCCACTTACTAATCGCATCGTTGAAAATAGGCCCTTATATGTCCTGAAGCTACCCTCAAAGTTTCGTGATGATCCGACCACAAATGAACTCGTGATCTCCCTTTGAATCCACGTGGGTCCAGATCACGTCTTACACAGAGCACTTCATGAAAACACGAATAACTTTCAGAATAACAACTCAAATAAACATACGAAAAATGGAACATCTTGATCTAAGGATTAACTACAGTGTCACAAAATTTCTTTATCATAGGAAACGATTTGCTAGGTCGAACTTCTGCTCTACCACGACATGTCAGATCTGACTGCATTTCCTTCTTGTGCAAGCTTCTTTCTCTCTTTCAGCCACACTTAGCCTCTCTCTTTCTCTCATTGAAGGTGGCAACGAAAATTATAAGAGAGAGCTAGGGCATCTGCAATTTTTAGGGTTTAAATAGGCTGAGGTTTATTTCCAGTCCACTTAAATTAAATCAGAAATTAGAATTACAAAAATTAATCAATTCTTCTCTTGGTTTAATAATATCTTAAAAACCAGTCTCCTAAACCCACATTAAATTAATCCACCTCCACTTTTCAATCCTGACATAAAACTCAAATTTCTTTTTTCCGGAACATGGGCGTTGCAACAGTCAACAACGTTCAGAAATCCTTAATTCTGTTAAAACTTATGAAGATAACGTACCTATACTAGATGATTTCGGAATTCCTCAACAAGATGCGGTAGCAACTTAAGTAATAGCAATAACTTTACATTTTATAGGAGACCCTTCGGTTCTAAGAGATAAAAACGCCGAACTTCTATCAAATCTGAAATGGAAAAAATTAAGTGATTTCCAATGGTACAAAAAAAACTTTCCTCACTAGAGTTTTACTCCGTCAAGATTCAAACCAACCTTTTTGGAAAAAAAAATTTCTTGCAGGACTACCAACCCTTTTAGGAGAAAAAGTTAGAAATAAAATTAGAGATTCCACGGGAACCCAAATAATCCCTTGTGATGATTTCACTTACGGAGAATTGATCAGTATTGTCCAACAAGAAGGACTGAAAATCTGTCAAGATCTAAAACTCCAGAAACATCTTAAATGAGAACTTAAAATAACAAATGTAGAACTAGGATCTTTCTGTAAGCAATTCGAAATTGATCCTAGCAAAAGCAGCAACTCTTGTTTAGGAGACTGCAATAAATCTTACTACTCTAAGTCAAAACCCAAAAAATCCTTTAGTAACTACAAAAATCAAAAGCTTTGTGAAAATCTTTGGCAAAAACCCAGTAGAAAATTTCAACCAAAGGAAGCCTCAACTAGTAAAACTTTCTACAAAAATCTTACTTGCTTCAAATGTCATAAAAAGGGTCATTCTTCAAAAAAATTTCGCTTAAACCGAAAAATCCAAGAACTCAATTTAGGAGAGGAACTCTCTAATAAATTATCAAACCTCCTAATAAAGTCATCTTCATCATATGATTCTGATTCATCTTTACCTTTGGGAAAAAGTTTGCAAGTTGATGAACTAAAACAATCATCAGCTGACTCAGAATCAGATGAAAAGAAAATCAATGTCCTAACAAAAGATCAAGAATTTCAACTGGAAATTCTAAAATCAATCTCAGATCCTCAAATAAAACAAAAAATTCTAAAAAAAAATCTTTTCATCCATGACTGAAATAGAAACACATAAAATAGAAAACCAACCAAAATACAATACCCCTAACAATTCTAAATCATCTTACGACCTTACTACTATCCTTAACAAAAGAAAGAAAGATATTTCAAAGCCTTCTATTCAAGACCTTAGGATTGAAATAAAAGAAGTAAAAACTGAGCTTAAACTTCTAACAGTAAAACAAAAACAAGATTATGAGTATTTCCATTCGGTATTATCTTCAATAAAAGACAAACATGGTTCAAGTTCTGATGAACTCAATAATGAAAGTATGGACGATATTGAAGATACCATCAATCTAAAAGAGCAATACAATCCTTATAATCTTTTCCAAATGATTTTCTATATGTTTTAAGAGAAATCACATCCCAAAAATATAAAATAAAAATTACCCTAGTTTTTTCCCGAAAACTACCAAATCGATACGATCGCTCTTTTCACTGGTGCCGATCTTAATTGTATCAAATCTGGCCTTGTTCCAAAATATTTTCACCTTGAAACTTGCGAAAAACTCTCCGCATCAAATAATTCTAAACTTTGTATAAATTCCAAAGTTGAAGCTTCAGTCTATAAAGATAACATCTTTATCAAAACTGCTTTCGTTCTCACAGATGATATTTACCAAAATATCGTTTTGGGAACACCTTTCATAAATTTAATCACTCCATATTTTGAGTGATAAAAAAACTATATTTTGATTCAAAATAAAAAAAAATCAAAGTTATGGAAGATTCAATTTCCTTCAAACTTCAAGATAAAAAAAAACTATATTTTGATTTTCTTGAAAGCCCCAAAAAACGAAGCCTCAATTTAATAAAAGCTTGTTCTATACAAACTAAATTTCTGAGTACTTTAATACAAAGTAAATCTTTCCACCTACAAAACTTAAAAACAGAGTTTTTGTTAGAAAGAACAAAAGAAACTTTAGATACAATACAAATAAAAGACAAAATTTCATATCTTAATAAACTTTTTGAAAAAGAAATTGGTTCTGAATTACCAACTACTTTTTGGAATCGCAAACAACATATTATTGATTTGCCTTACGAAAATGATTTCAGTGAAAAAGAAATTCCTACAAAAAGCTCGTCCGATTTAAATGAATTCTGAATTGGAAAGACATTGTAGAAAAGAAATATTTGATCTCCTAAACAAAGGTCTAATTTCAAAATCAAGATCTCATTGGTCTTGTGCGGCTTTTTACATAACTAAATTCTGAAATAGAAAGAGGAATTCCAAGATTAGTAATAAAATATAAACCTTTAAACTCCGCTTTAAAATGGATTCAATACGCTATACCAACTAAAAAAGATTTACTTCAAAAACTTTATTCTGCACATATTTTTCAAAATTTGATTTAAAATCAGGATTTTGGCAAATTCAAATATCTGAAACTGATTGGTACAAAACAGCATGTATTGTTCCTTTTGGTCAATATGAATGGAATGTAATGCCTTTTGTTTTAAAAAATGCACCTTCAGAATTTCAAAGAATCATGAATGACATATTCTCAGATTACTCTAAATTCTGCATTTTCTATATTGATGATATACTAATATTTTCAAAATCAGTTGATGAACATTTTTAAACATCTAAAAACTTTTTACTATGTTGCAAGAAAAAAATGGTCTTGTGGTTTTAAAACTTAAAATTTCTTTGTTCCAAACAAAGATCAGATTCTTAGGTCACTACATATCACAAGGTATGTTAATGCCAATTGAACGATCTTTAGAATTTGTAAATAAATTCCTAGACAAAATTTTAAATAAAACTCAAAGATTTCTTGGTAGTCTTAATTATGTTTTAGATTTCTGTCCAAATATAAATAGGATGGCAAAATCGTTACATAACCGTCTACAAAGAACCATATTCCTTGGACAAAGGAACATACAAACTTAGTCCAAAAAATTAAGAAACAAGTCCTTCAAATCCCTTGTCTGCATATAGCAGATCAGGATCTCCCAAAAATCGTAGAAACATATGCGTCGGATATAGGATACAGGGTATACCTAAGCAAAAAAAGATAAAAATGGATATGAAAATAGTCTAATTTACGTCCTCACATTGGAATGATACCCAGAGGAATTATTCAACTATCAAAAAAGAAATTTTAAGTGTAACGCCCGCGTTCCTGGAATTAATTGATTTAATTAATTCAGAA
>VBRH01002893.1:1026-11249 GCA_014578085.1 Cardamine resedifolia
GGACGCTACTCGACCGTCCCACTCGATCGAGCTTGGTCGAGCCAAGTACACTCGACCACCCCACTCGCTCGAGTCCAAGAAAATCAAGACGCCACCTTGGAAAAATGGGCAGCACTCGATTGAGTGCACTTACCAGACCTGATAGCTTCCAAGGATGAGGAAGTATCACGGTAAGGATGGTGGAGGCTCACTGGAATATGATTCAACCGTGAGCAACCCTTAAGAGATGAAATGAAGCGGTTGGAAGACCTAAGCGAATATTCTTCAAGCTAGATCTTCCAAAGAAAGGGAAAGCGAGGGTGGAGCAAAGTGAAACCACAATACTTATGGACTAAGTATTGATATATCACGCTTCAGGCCCGAGCTTAGCTCAAGGGAGCAAGAAGAAAGAAGTCTCTAGAGCATTAACTCGATAGAGAGATTCTAGTGAGAAGTTTAAGGTTTTTATTTTCTAAAATGCCTAACCCTAGGAGCCTTTATATAGGCTGAAGAAAGGTGTATACAAGGTGTAACCTAAGGGCTTTTAAGGATTTTAGCCATTAGGCACAAAAAGACGAAAAAAAACTAAAAGGAGAAAAATACATTAAAAGAAAAATTGGAGATGCCTTGAGGTAGAATCTTCACTTCTTTGATTTCCTTAATTGTCATAGAATATTTCCAAGCTGGAGAACAAGTGGGACAAATTGGAGATGCACTAGTGCTTGCTGCCTCGTTAAAACCCCTCCGGTAAACCCTTTTGGGACAAAACCGAAGTAGGAAAAAAGAGTACAGCTCCTTCTAATGACTTAGGGGTGTCTTCACACGTGTAATGGTGAAGACACGCATCCATGCTTCCAAAAGCTGGTATGACCCAAGAGTCTTCAAGTGACGGTGAGAAGACGATATAAGCTCCCCAGAGAATACTTTGGAATTCGGCTTGTTAGGCGGATGTAGCAACGTTTTTCACACATGACTCTTGTATCTTCTGATGTGATATTGCTCCTTTTGATGCTTCTTGAAGGTAGGGCTGGGGTTGAGAACACCATTCCGTGATCTTGACCGATTGGTGATGGAGCGTTCGGTTGCTCGGGACGTTCCGTGGCATGTCCTGATGAGGACATCCATACCAGCAACCCCGGACCCCAGAAGAGTATCATACCAATTCCACAGCTAAGGAGGAGTCCAAGAACCAGAGGCGGATCCAAGAGTGTGAGAGAGGACTTTAACAAATCAGTGGAATGTTTGATCACGCTAATGGACCATGAAGAGCTCAAAGGGTTTCTTCTCACTAAGGAAATCACCAAAGAAACCCCAACGGTCCCCACAATCACAGGATACACTTTAGGAGCATCTCACTCAAGCCCGCTCACTTAAGTCACGTCAAGTCCCGTGAATTTCTTCCCGATACTGCAAGAACATCAAGAACCCTCACTTTTCGTCATCACCAAGAATGAATGTGAGTGTTTAAATTGCTTTATTTCACGAGTATTTTATGTTGTTTTGCAGGAATTCCTTTTATTTATTTGAGTCATTAGAAGTCCCAGCGTTTGGTCTTATAAGTCTAGAGAGTGTGTCGTTTTTATTTCTTTCCTTATTTGTATAATTTTGGCCAAGAGAAGCCCCAGCCGCCGAGCTTCTTATAAAGCTCCTTTTCAGCTTGTAATATTTTTACACATTATGAATAAAGAAAACGTATTCTCTTCAGAGAACAAAAACCCTAGCCGCTCCTCCTTCTTGCGTGAGATTCGCTGAACGAGAAACTTCGACTTATCAGAACCTTGTCATCGGTTCTGTGGCGTCAATCGATCCACCCTTCATGCTATCACTTTCCCTTTAACGGCTAGATTCAGATAGAGCGTTACCGCCTTCTGAATGGATCCATATCGGTTCCCCCACACCCCTACCCGTCTTGCAGAGAGAGTGTTACCACCAGCTGCTAGACCCCATCCCGTTCGGTGTCCGCCTTATCATCTTTTACATCGAACATCGCCCCTCCATCAATCGAACATCGCATCGTACATCGTTCTGTCGCCCCTCGATACCGCACCGTACATCGTTCTGTCACCACTCGACCCTCGCGTCACTCATTGCTCCTTCATCGTATCGTACATCGCTCTGTCACACCTCAAACATCACATCGTACATCGCCCAGACACTACTCAATTCTCACATCGTTCATCGAATCATCACCACTCGTACATCGCCACGAACTCCACTCGAACATCGCTGAACCAACACCGTCTGTTGTTCGAGTTTCAGTCGTATTTTCCCTTGTCTATCGAGAAATCCTACTCGTGTTTTGGAACGTGATACATCGTACATCCCCCGATAGATTGTGGCCTGTATCATATGATATCAGAGCCTAAAACGCTCCTACCTAGGTTGTTTCCATCCTTTTTCTCATTGCTTTCAAGTTATTTTAATTCTGTTTCGTTTTCCCTTAAAGAAAAATGACAAAATAGTTTCTGTTTCTTAGTTTCGATTTTCGCCTGTTTCAGTGTTTTGATTTTATAAAATCTAAAAATCATAAAATTATTTCGTCTTCTGTTTTCACTTCTCAAGAGTCTATAAGAACTGAGAAAATTGTCATTTTTATTTTAGAAATTCGTTTCATAATTTTTTGCTCATCAAACTTACACCAGAAGTTTTGTGCTGCATTTTTCTTTCTGTTTGTGTTTTCCTGTTTGAAGAGAACTTTGATTGCCTATTTGATCTCTTTTATCTGAGGTACACATGACATGAGAGAAGTGGCTCAACCAGCTACTATGAATCAGTTGTTAGAAGCTATCAGATCGGTGAGTGACCGTCTCACTAGGTTGGAGGCACGACCCGTACCGGTCGTGAGAGACTATGGGAATCTGCAAGGCCAACCGAGTCCACAACACGGAGAAGACACTGATGAAGAGATGCCAGGTCTTGATGATGATCCACCACCCGTTCACCGACCTAATCTTCGAGCTAGAAGACAAGAAAGAGATAGAGACCATGACTTTGAAGATGACTGGCCTAGGCCGGGAGGCAGAGATGTGAAGCTATTGGCTCCAACGTTTGCTGGCCGAGTAAATCCAGAGGCATTTCTGGAATGGGAGAAATGAATGTAGAACATATTCGAATACTATGGGTACTCCGACACCCGGAAGGTGACCTTGGCCGCCGCCTAGTTCACGGAGAATGCTTTGGCGTGGTGGGACAGGGAGGTTTCCGAAAGAAGGAGACATCGACATGCCCAGATTGGAAATTGGGAAGACATGAAGTACCAGCTAAGGAAGAGATACGTTCCATCCTACTACCACCAAGATTTGCAGAAGCAGTTTAGGAAGTTAACTCAGGGAAATAGATCGGTAGAAGAATACTTCAAAGAATTTGAGAAGCTTAAGAATATGTTAGAGGTTGAGGATTCAGAAGAAACTCTCATGGCTCAGTTCCTAGATGGGTTGCATGACCGAGGGGCCAGGAAGGTCAAGAGGCAAGTTTACCGAGACTTAGAAGACCTTCTACACCTTGCCATACAAGCTGAACAACACATCAAGAGGAAGACTGCTCAAGCTAGCCTGAGAAAACCCGCTTGGGCACCACATCCGCAGCGGAACATAGACAAGGGAAAGGCCATAGATTGCGATCCTAAGTTAAAAAAAGGTGTCGGACGCCATCAAACCCACTCGACCCGAACCAGGTAAGTATCCAATGCAAAACCCTCGGACCGGTGACATTACTTGTTTCAAATGTCAGGGAAAAGGCCATTACGCGAGGGAATGTCCAAACCAGCGAGTCATGGTACTTAGAGATAACGGCGAGTATGAGTTCGAGGATGAAGCCACAGAAGAACCACTGGCCTTGGAAGAAGAAGTCGTCGACTATCCGGACGTGGGTTAACTATTGGTCACGAGGCGATCCCTTAGCTCATTCTTTGACCCCGAAACCGTGCAACGGGAAAATATCTTTCACTCGCGGTGCACCATTGACTCCAAGGTATGTAGTCTCATTATTGATGGAGGCTCTTGTACTAATGTTGCAAGTAAGTATTTGGTTGACAAGCTAGGGATCAAAAGGACCAAGCATCCCAGGCCGTACCGTCTCAAGTGGCTCAATGACGAGACATAACTTAACATTTCCAAACAAGTCACCATAGCCTTTAGCATTGGGAAATATGCTGATCAGGTCCTATGCGATGTAGTTCCTATGCAAGTAGGCCATTTACTCTTAGGGAGGCCGTGGCAGTTCGACAAAGACACCATTCATTGTGGGCGAACGAACTACTATAGTTTCAGTCACAATAATCGTAAACATAGTTTAGCACCGCTCACACCATAAGAGGTTCATGAGATGCAACAGGCCATGGATAAGGGAGCCAAGGTAAGTAAGACTAACCTTCTCATTTCGTCTCACTCTGTTTTAAAATGTCTAGAATCGAAAGAACTGGTATTACTAATGATCTTTAGAGAAGGGTTATTCATAGGTCAAGAAGACAAGGATGTTACAGCAGAGTTAACCCAACTCTTGGAGAAGTTTCAAGAGGTTCTCCTGGAAGACATACCGCCTGGCCTACCACCACTTAGGGGCATAGAGCACCAAATAGACTTTATCCCCGGAGCCCCATTCCCTAATAGGCCAGCCTATAGGGTAAGCCCAAAACAAGTGCAAGACCTCATGTCAAAGGGGTACATTAGGGAGAGTTTAAGCCCTTGTGTCGTTCCCGTCCACCTAGTCCCTAAGAAAGACGGAACCTAGAGAAATGTAGATTGCCGAGCCATTAACAACATCACCATTAAGTATAGTCATCCGATTCCTAGGTTAGATGATATGTTAGATGAGCTTCATGGCGCTACCATGTTTTCTAAGATAGATTTAAAAAGCGGATACCATCAGGTCAGAATGAAAGAGGGGGATGAGTGGAAGACCGCTTTCAAGATAAAGAGAGGGTTATATGAGTGGCTTGTCATGCCCTTTGGTCTCACCAATGCACCAAACATGTTCATGAGACTCATAAACCACATACTATGGGCCTACATATGTAAGTTTGTGGTAGTGTATTTCGATGACATCCTCATATACAGTACTTGTTTTGCAGATCATCTGGCTTACCTAGAGCAAGTCTTAAACACGCTACGGCTAGAAGGTTTATATGTTAACCTTAAGAAATGTATTTTTTGCACTGATCAACTAGTTTTTCTAGGGTTTGTGGTCAGTTCTCAAGGTTTAAAGGTTGACGAGGAGAAGATCAAGGCGATCCAAGACTGGCCAACACCCTCCTCCATCAGCCAGGTTAGGAGTTTCCATGGACTAGCCAGTTTTTACCAAAGGTTTTTCAAGGATTTCAGCACCGTAGCAGCGCCATTGACCGCCGTGATAAAGAAGAATAGCGCCTTCACATGGGGCCAGGCCGAAGAGGACGTCTTCAACCGGCTAAAGGACAGCCTCACAAACCCACCGGTTTTGGTACTACCTAACTTTGACAAATTGTTTGAAATTGAGTGTGATGCCTCATGTACAGGTATTGGAGCTGTCCTTAACCAAGGAGGAAAACCAGTGGCCTATTTTAGTGAAAAGCTAAGCGGAGCCTCTCTAAACTACCCAACCTATGACAAAGAAATATATGCTTTGGTAAGGAGTCTAGAAACATGGCAACATTATCTATTGTCCAAGGAATTTGTTATCTATACAGATCACGAGACATTGAAGCACCTTAAAGGCCATACAACACTAAAGAGGCGGCACGCCCGTTGGCTAGAATTCATATAGACATTTCCGTACGTGATCAAATACAAGAAAGGCAAGGAAAACTTTGTGGCCGACGCCCTGTCAAGGAGGCATGCTTTGATCTCCACAATGGAGTCTAAGATCATGGGTTTCGAGCATCTCAAAGCCCTTTATGAAGTACACCCGAACTTTCAAGACATATTCAAAGAAACTACTAAGGCGGCGCTAGGAACATTTTACCAACAAGACGAGTTCTTGTTTAAGGATAGACGACTTTGTATTCCACAAGGTTCCATGCGCGAGTTACTAATAACGGAGGCTCATGGTGGAGGTCTCATGGTTTTGGACGTGATAAGACTATGAGCGTGTTAACAGACCACTTCTTTTGGCCGCACTTGAAGAGAGACGTGGAGAAGTTCTTTTCCAAGTGCATCACCTGTTTAAAGGAAAAATCCAGGTTACACCCCAACGGCTTATACTTACCTTTGCCTATACCTAACATGCCTTGGGTGGTTATATCAATGGACTTTGTCTTAGAACTGCCAGCGATAAACCACAAGGACTCTATCTTTGTAGTTGTAGACAGGTTTTCTAAGATGGCGCACTTCATACCTTGCAACAAAACCAATGACGCGACCCAAACTGCGGATCTCTTCTTCCAAGAGGTAGTTCGTTTGCATGGTATACCATGGACTATCATCTCCGATCGTGACACCAAGTTCCTAAGCCACTTCTGGAGAGTCCTTTGGAGGAAACTAGGGACTAAGTTACTCTTTTTAACAACATGCCACCCCCAGACCAGTGGGCAGACCGAGGTAGTAAACCGGACCCTCTCAACATTATTGAGGGCCACGGTCGGTAAGAACTTACGCAACTGGTTATCATGCTTACCATACATAGAGTTTGCATACAATCATGCTAGACATTCGGCTACAAAGTACTCACCCTTTGAAATTGTTTACGACTTTAACCCTAACACCCCGCTAGATCTTTCACCATTGCCCCAAGTTGTATATTCTAGTGCAGAGGGAGAAACCAAGGCTGTGTTTGTGAGGAAGTTACACCAAAAGGTTAAGGAAAACTTGGAGAAGAAGTATGAGAAGACTAAGGAATATGCTGATAAGGGACCCAAGAAGGTCACCTTTGAACCCGGAGACTGGGTTTGGCTTCACATGCGGCAGGAGAGATTCCCGGAACAAAGGAAATCTAAACTGTCACCAAGAGGAGATGCTCCATTCCGTGTGTTAGAAAAGATCAACGACAATGCCTACAAACTGGAGCTGCCAGGTGAGTTTAATATTTCTTCTACTTTTATTGTGACTAATTTAGCGTCTTTTCATGCAGAAGAGCCAGTTCTGAGGTCATAACCTTTTCAAGAGGGAGGGAATGATGAGGACATGCATACCAGAAACCCCGGAACCGAGAAGAGTATCATACCAATTCCACAACTAAGGAGGAGTCCACGAACCAGAGGCGGATCCAAGAGTGTGAGAGAGGACTTTAATAAATCTGTGGAATGTTTGATCACGCTAACGGACCATGAAGAGCTCAAAGAGATTCTTCTCACTAAGGAAATCACCGAAGAAACCCCAACGGACCCCATACTCACGGGAGACACTTGAGGAGCATCTCACTCAAGCCCGCTCACTCAAGTCACGTCAAGTCCCGTGACTTTCTTACTAGTGCTGCAAGGACATCAAGAACCCTTGATATGTTGTGTTTTTAGCGTTTTCAAAGCTTGATTTCGAATTCGTCTTCATAGCATTTTGCATGACTTTTAGGCATTAGGTGCATATTAGAGTAGTGTTTGCATTTGCATATTCTTTTACAGGTTTTGGATGAAAACGGAGCATAAGAGTGGATTTACCTAGCAAAAAGGAGCAAAGGATGGAGTTGGAAGGTTCGAGAGCTCGTAGCGGTCACATGTAGCGGTCAAGCAGAACCGCAAGGCACCTTCGATCACTCCCACCGAGCACATCAGACCGATGGAGTTCTCATCGGGATTCCTGACAGTTTGGGAGGTCACTTGTAGCGGCAAAGACAGGCCGAAGCAACATAGCGAGCTTTACCTTCGGCCAAGACACACCGAAGGACATTAGCGGGCACACCCTCCGGTCAGGCATAACCGCAGGGGTTCATGAGAGTTTTCCCGGAGGTTTGGGAGGTCACTTGTAGCGACCAAGACAGGCCGAAGCAACATGGCAGTCATTCGTAGCGGCGAAGACATACCGAAGGAGACTAGCGGTCAGTTCCATCGGTCTAGCATGACCGATGGACCGGTTAANTGCTTAATATGTGTTTTAATGCTAAATGAGCCTTGATCAAGTTGATTTAGATCCTAGGAGTTTTCATACCCACAAGGTGTTTGATAGAATTCCCAAACCAAATTATTAAGTGCTTTTCATTCCTTACATATGAGAATATTTGTCTAGGATGTTTAGTGGCTATTTAAACTTGATCATAATGCTTGCTAATTAATCATTGACTAATGAGAATTATTGTTTGATGGTTGATTAGTAAAGATGCTTTTGTCATGAGAATGGATTAGTTGTCATTAATGTTTAAGGCCTATGGATTAATTGATTAGTCATAATTGAGCTCTATTAAGTACATTAGTAATCACCCCTGTTTTTTTTCGTCATCCCCCTATGGTTCTTGCTTTTACATATTGCATTAAAAGTTATCATATTCTGTTTAGTTTGTTTAATTTAGTTTCCCTTTCTTAAACCGAATTAATTGCTTGCTTAGGTAAAGATGAAACTTGCATTGTTAGTGTGTTAGATCGTGTGCCTCCTCGTGGATCGATCCCTAAATACTACGACGGTATTAGGGTTATTTGGTAACCCGGGATTCGCAAAAATCCTTTTTATCAACCCTTACTTTTCATCATCACCAAGAATGTAATGTGAGTGTTTTAATTTCTTTATTCCACGAGTGCTTTATGTTGTTTTGCAGGAATTCCTTTTATTTATTTGAGTCATTAAAAGTCCCAGCGTTTTGGTCTTATTAGTCTAGAGAGTGTGTCATTTTTATTTCTTTCCTCATTTGTATAATTTCAGCCAAGAGAAGCCCCAGCTGCCGAGCTCCTTATAAAGCTCATTTTCAGCTTGTAATATTTTTGCACATTATTAATAAAGAAAACATATTCTCTTCAGAGAACAAAAACCCTAGCCGCTACTCCTTATTGCGTGAGATTCGCTGAACAAGAAGCTTCGACTTATCAGAACCTTGTCATCGGTTCTGTGGCGTCCATCGATCCACCCTTTGTGCTATCGCTTTCCCCCACACCCCTACCCATATTGCAGAGAGAGTGTTACCACCAGCTGCTAGACCCCATCCCGTTTAGTGTCCGCCTTATCGTCTTTTACATCGAACATCGCCCCTCCATCAATCGAACATTGCATCATACATCGTTCTGTCGCCCCTCGATACCGCATTGTACATCGTTCCATCACCACTCGACCCTCGCCTCGCTCATCGCTCCTTCATTGTATCGTACATCGCTCTATCACACCTCAAACATCACATCGTACATCGCCCAGACACTACTTGATTCTCACATCGTTCATCGATTCATCACCGCTTGTACATCCCCACAAACTCCACTCGAACATCACTGAACCAACACCGTCTATTATTCAAGTTTCGGTTGTATGTTCCCCTGTCTATCGAGAGATCCTACTCGTGTTTTGGAACGTGATACATCGTACATCCCCTGATAGATTGTGGCCTGTACCAAAAGGAAAGAGTAGGGCCTTGAGAGAAAATGCGAGAACTTCGCCGGTTAAGCCAAACTTTCCCATCTTTGGCCTTGGGTGGTTGGGACTGATTGAGACCATGGCTGAGGCTTTGGGAGGGCGTGTAGTCTTCAACTTATCAAGACTCCATAGCAAGAAGTTGCGCTTTCGACGGCCGTGAGATGACCTTTTGTTGGAACGCCCGGTTGTTGACAAAATGGGGCCTCGGGTACCAACTTTCAAAACAACCCGGTTCAGTCATGTTTTCCCTCGATCAAAGACTCTCCTATAGGTACTTTTCCGATGAAAATGGAAGCTAGGACTCATCGAACACGCAAAACCCAATCTGGCCAACTTCTCCCCTCGTTGAATGTCTCTGCATGGCCTTCTTTGAGCATCTCCGGCATAAACTTGACCTTGGCTGCGTTTCCCTAGATCAAACACTTCTCCATAGGTACTTTGCCGGGGAATACTGAAGCTTGAGCTAAACTGATATGATCTTCCCAAGGAATCGACACTTTCGAGCGGTAGACTCGAAAATGTGCTCTGATACCACTTGATATGATCCTCCCAAGGAATCGACACTTTCGAGGGGTAGAACTTAAAGGAATGGATAGATGGATAGTGATGAAATGAATGGATCACACAAAGGTTGCGGAAGACCTTTGATATTTCCTCAATGACTATTCCGAGATATGACACACTCGAAATTACCAAGGTTTGAATCACGGATATGACGCACCCTGATTCGATTTGATTGAAGGATATTACTCACCAACAATCGAGAATTGTTCTTCAAAGAACACAAGA
>VBRH01002904.1:13863-27089 GCA_014578085.1 Cardamine resedifolia
TATACAGGGGTGTTTTAGTAATTCAGTAGTCACGTCCAAGCTAAACCACTTTAAACCGGTTCTGGATTTTTTCTTTTATTAACTTCGTTTTCGTTTTGGTGGGGAAAATTCCATTAAAATGCAGTTATTATTTATCAATTTTCATAAAAATACATAAATTTTTAAAATATTTATAAAAATACATAAATTATTTTTTCCATCCGTTCAAAAATACCAATTCTTAAATTATATCAATTAAACAATGAAATTAATAAAATAATGATATCGTTATTTATTGTAATTAGTTTGTTTAATCGCATTACCAAATTTCATTGGAAGGCCCATGCGCTCAAGCCCAAAATAACTTTGAGTTGACCAAAATAAAGAGTTTTGAGCCGGTCGAGAGAAATCAATCAGAAAACCAGCATAAACCGGCCATTTTTCTTAGCACAAACAAAAGAAGTTTTTGCGAGTGAGTGAGTGAGTGACAAACCGACGGCATCATTCTCACTCCGCCATGGAATCACAGAGAGCGAAGCTTTCAAAGAAGAAGATCTCCAAAGATCTAAGACCGAGCAGTGAGTTCCCCTTAATCTCATTCCGGAGATACTCAAAGCATCGACTGTTGAAACCCTAGCGAGATTCCTTTGTGTCTCTAAAGAATACAAATCCACATTATTCGCAACAGAGACTTCATGAAAGCATTTCTTCTTTTCATCATCAGCTTCTTCTCTAGCAACTTATTATATGAAATGTCATTCTCAACTTAATCTCATTAAAGGACTAGACCATGCCTATAGTACAAAGCTTACAAACTACAAGGGAAAGCTTGCGTTTTTCTTCTATATTAATGCTTATCAAGGTAGAATTAATTTGTGGGTTTTGAAAGACGCTGAGAAACATGAATGGTAGAAGAAGCTTTATGTTTTGCCTACAATAGAGGGAGAGACTTGCTCTTGTTTCCTTCCTTTTTGTGCCACTCAAGCAGGTGACCTTGTTTTTTGGCACGACAAATTGAGCGTGTGAAACCGTTTTATGTTCTCTATTATCATCCGAAGCAAAATAGTATCAGAAGAGTCTCTATATATAGAAGGAATCACAGGACTAACTGATCCACTTTGGGATAAAGATTTAGATCACAGCATAATCTCGGTCTTCTCTGGTTATGTCGATAATCTCATGTTTCTCTAAGATTGTTCGCTCTCACATTCAATGAAATGTTTGTTCTGTTGTTGTAATTGTGTGCTTAATTAATTTTGAGGTTTAGCTTACAAGTGTTATTTAAAAAAAAATCTCAGGATTATCTTTTTAATGGTATGCCATGTTATAAGTAAATCATCATTCTTTCAAATTTCGATATAGCTTTATATTTGAATTTATATTTAGCAAAAAAAATATCACTTTCGAGTGAGCTAACCAAGTTTGGATTAGCAAAGTTTGACAATATCTTGAAAGCTCCATAATCAAGTTTGTGAAAGAAACAATTTTTTTTGTTGCATTTTCTCCCGTTTATTAGAACAAGTTTGTGGTCGTCTGCAGTGACTATTATAATAGACCCGAGCAACCCAATCACATACCAAACACAACAGACTATAAATTCATCGTAATTAGTTTGTATCTAACGTTTCTATCAAATTACCAAATTTCATTGGAAGGCCCATATCTAATCTAGATCTCAACGCTCAACTCAAGCCCACAATAACTTAGAGTCGACCAAAATGAAGATCTTTGAGCCAGCCTATTTTTTTATCACGCCATTTTCCTTGGCACACGTGGTCATATATATATAAACATTTTTGCCAAATAATAAAACATTAAATTGTTCTGTTTAACTTTAATCTACCGAGAGGATTCTATTAATGTGAATAAGACTCTACGTTATGTAAAACATAACCACTTAACAGAATATCTGCATGGATCACTTTGTGTATATCACTATAGTAGAATACTGTTAAAATTTTGAAGTATAAATTAACATTCTTTCTCCTTTTTTTTTGTTACATATGTGCATTCCGATTTTTTTGTTCCTCTTTACAAAATTCATCAGTGTTTTATCCGTCTTCATAACTCATAAGTACATGACAATATTACATTTTTATTTGTGTTTATATTGTTTCTCTTCATAAATATCACTTTTAAATATATTTATTTATTAAACTGTTACAGAGCACAGAGAAGTGGAGTTAATGGCAGTGAGAGTGAAAGAGAGAAAGTCCCCCGCTTTCTTAGGCAACTTTGCTTCAACAACCTTTCTTCTTTTTACCCTACACACATTTACACGCATGCATACATTTTTATAACTATGACGTAATCGAATCATTTATTCAACCTTTTTATTATTATTATTAACATTTTTATTACACTCTCCTCGCGTTACTTTTTTTTTCTCAAAATTTTTATCTAGGTTACTTATCCATTTATATTATACATCTGAAATTCTGAATGTATACAGATTTTGTCTGTCAGAGTTAACAAGAGTCTTGAAACTTGAATATTCCGATATCATAATAGTTCTATTAAACATTTATAACAGAAACAAATAGTTCTATGAAAACCGTATCAGCTATTAGGGGCGAAATAAAGAGAAAAAGCTGTTTTATCGCAGTTTCAATACTCTTGACGGAAATTCATTTCGTACAATAATCTATCTTCAACTTTTACAAAGTCTATAGCAAAAATCTTAATTAAATAAATAATTTTAAGAGATGACTTTATATGGTCCTATATGTAATGTATATATCGATGCATTACAATATATCATGTCTCCATGCCCATTCGTGTGCATAGTTATTGCGTACAATTACCAACTAAATTAAAAAGCAACAAAAACAATTAAAACCTTTTTTTGTTTTGTTTGGTAAAGCACAAAAAATGTTATACTTCAAATGTCGTTCTTATATCTCCACGATATATAAGTAGTCCACTAAATACGAACTTCGAACGCTTTTTCTCTTCTCTTCGTTGACGATTGCATATTCGGGGAGGGGGAGAGACACGTGTTGGAGGAGAAGAACACGTGCGAAAATATGATCAAGACGAACCGATCGATCTCATTTATGTTCGCACGTGCCCTGCTTCTCCATCAAGTGTTTCTCATCCATTACATTTCTCTTGCATCAACTCCATGGCCACTTATCTATATGCAGAGAGGGAGATTGAACTAGAGAAAGCGAGATTTAGTTTTGTGTAGAGGAAGAGAGAGTTAAGAATAAAATATACAAGTTAGAGTGAGGAGGCAGGAACTTCTGCTTGCTCATTTACGTACATATATAGTAGATTTCAAGTGTTTGATAAAATGAGGCAAAAAAAAGTCTTATTAGTTTTAAAATAATTCCCGAAAATACAAAAAGAAAAAAAAAAGTGTTAGCTATGGGAGTGGAATTAAAGTGATTGAGTCTTGAAGTGGGATTTCTTTAAATGTGGATAAGAAGTAAAATGGCAATCATATCACCAAGTCTTTCCATTACTTTAAATGAACTTTTTAAAAATAAATTTTATTTCAGAGATGTGTAGATACAAGACGCATGTGTACATAGCTAGACCTCGCAGTTAATATATATTTTCAAAATATTTTTAATCATCCCCGACGTAATTTGGTTATGGAAATAGTGAAATAGACCAACTTATTTTGGTTGGTAGATATATTAAAAATTCAATATGCATATATATATATATATATACATAATTGACCTTTGACCATGACAGGAGGATCAGATAATTGATTTACAATTGGACAATTAGGTAGCTTGTGAGAATAGTGATAATATTTTAAACATTCCATATTAATAATGAAATAGTTTACTACGCAATGTATGTAATAGAGACAGACAGTAGAGATACTTGATGAGTTAAAGGGTCAGTTTATGTCGACTTCCTGCCGCCGTATCCAATTTCAACTCTCACTATTTTTTCCAAAATTTTAACTTCATTGTGACGTCACCATGGATTATGCATATCTATAAACACAAATACACATGGGCGGTCCAATAAATTAGTCCTGTGCCAACCAAAATTTTTTAACCTTTTTCTATACTAATTTGTTTTGTTTTTTTCTAATTTAGGGTCTAATTTTTTAATTTGAACCTTAAAAATATCCAAATTTTTTTGGTTTTTTTGCAAATGTTCCACTTGGACACCCTATCAACCACCCTGCAAATACATGTGCTAAACAAAATAAAACTTCAAAAAACGTCTAAAAGCGTTTGTGTTTTGAATATTCGGTGCATATTTGCCATCATTTGTGTATTGTGAAAATTTAAAATGCTATAGCCATCATTTGTGTATTGTGGAAATTTAAACTTCCACTATGGCACTAAAACCATCTTATTTTTCTATTTTTTACTTTAAAATAGAATAATTGTAATAGAGTTAAGTTTTTGTCCAATGCATTACTCTATTTTTTACTATAAAAATAATAGTGTAAAAAATAGAATAGAAAATAAAATTATTCTAAATATAGAATAATTTTATATTTTATTTTATTTTAGAGTGAAATATAGAGTAAAACTGAAAAAAATTACTATATAATAGAGTTTAGAAAAATATATATATATATATATAATTGGAGATACCCTAACACTATGCTTTAGTTTCTTTTGGGGTTGTGTTATGTGAACGTTTATAGCTCGCTTGGTCACCAAAAAAAAACTTTTCAATTGTGGTGGTACATGTACAACTCACATTTTTTAATTGATTGTTCCGAAACAATTCTCTCAAAACAATTTGGTCTAATTATTTTATCTAAATACATTATTTAAAGTAAGATATTTGAAATTTTAGATCCAAATCCTAATATTTTGATTTTGAAATCAGAATATCTGGTTCCTAATCTACTTTTATGTATGATATTTAAATATACGTATAATACATAAATATATATCGTAAAATTATATATATATATATATCAAATAAAATATTGAAAATTTTACTTAAAATGAAAGAAAATACTTAAAAGTATATTTAACATTAAATTTTTATATTAATTAAATATAAAAACACAACAATACTAAAATCAAATCCCCACTAATCTATTTGATTATTTGGTTAGGCGCTAAATCCTCCCAAAAGGATTTATTAGTGTAAAAGTTTTTTTTTTTCTACATTTGCATTTTTCATTTTTGTATTGTTCACTTCCTCCAATTCGAAACCGCAAAATTTGATTTTAAAAAAGTTATTTTTTAAAAAAGAGAGAAGAAGAAGGATGGTGAAGAGAAATGAAAGATGATGATGAGGTGATGGAGACAGTAACACTGAGAGGAATGGGTTGCGTGTTCCTCGCGAGTTTCTTCTCATTCTCTTTCCCTCTTTTTTTTTTAACCCCTCAGAAGAAAAAAAAAGAAAGAAGATCCCACAACCATAGATAGAGAGACAGAGACTTTGTGTATTACAGAGTTCCAATGCAATTCTTTTCTCTTTTTAATCATTTATTATATTCTCCTCTTCTTTTGCCCATTATTAACAAAAACTAAAAACAAAATTTTATGATCTTAGTATGTATCTTATAACATTAACCAATTTGTAGCCATATTCATTGGGATGCAATAATCTAACCAAAAATAAATCTATGGTATTAAGGGAAGCAGTACAAGTTGAAGTGGTAAGTTAAAATAAAGTTGAGTTAGACAAAAAATATTAACATTGGTCAATTCAAGTTTGATTGTTACATGTGAAAAAAGTATAAGCATCGAATCTAAGATGATAGATTTTCATGATACGTGAAAAAGAAAAAAGAAAAGATAGTATTTTGTATAACTAAAAAGATTTTATATTTTTTTAGAAATAAAAAGGAAAAAAGTGAGAGGATTCTGCAGTTCACTGTCACTTACTTCTGACGAAGTTAGAAGTGAATCGTTCCCCCCATGTTTTATGGGTTTGGGTTTTCCCCCTCTGACGTCTTTGCTTTTAACACTCTCTCTCATTTCAATGATAATTACATTTCTTTCCTTTTTTTTCCTTTTTTTCCTATAACATACAGTTTTCTGATTGGTAAGAAATTGTGGTGGACATATATTATTAACTAGTAGTATTTAAAACTAACATATATGTTAAAAACATTTTTTTTAAAAGAGATAATATAAAATTTTGAACTTAAAATTAACATTATACAAATACTCATTTTTTAATTAATGGTACAGAACTTTAAATAGATTATGTATCATATTTTTCTATGTCAAAATCCAGTGTGGTGATTTTTAAGAATCGAAAAAAAGAATCCGAGTTAAAGCTTTTGTGGATAAAACGATAAGTCAAACTGACTTAAAAATAAACGAATTGAAATTAAAGAAATAAACGAAAAATGTGTTCTTGTTGAAAATTTGCGAGTTACCAAAGATGAATGAAGAGTTAAAAGCTGATGAAATATAGAGTAAAAACTGTTGGAAATTTTTGCTTTTCTTTTGTTTTGGCCATCGCTTTTTAAAGTCTTCAGTTTCATTGATGGTCACTAAATCCCTAAATCACAAATATCTTAGCTCGTCGATTCTGACATTAAGTTCGAGATTTAATCGTTTTGATTTCATTACATGACTCCTGAATGCCGTCAAGCTTATGTGGGAGCAAGCTAAAATGTTCATCTTCTTTGACGCATGCCCAAAAATATTGTCCTACTTAAACAAAGATGAAACCATGACCAAAAATCAAAATACGAATATACCAGAATCTCTCTTTTCCACACCCTGAACCATAGTCTAATTGTGTATATGTTAAATGTTTGGTATTCTTCATCACTGACGTATTTTATCAAATCATTTGCAATCTCCAACCAGTTTGTTTATCAAAAAAGCTGTCTGGTAAAAACAGTCTCCATAAAAGCTCAAGTGCGCAACAACAAAATTTAAGAGTATTACTTCAATCAAACTAAATAATATCTAACAAAAACTGAAGATAACTGAAGAAATCAAAACCAAACCAACAGGGAGAGAGGAACAGAGAATATAGTATCACTAGATCAAACCGGTTTAACAGGTTTTTTAATCTTCTTCCTCTGCTTCGTTCTCAGCAATGTTGAAGTACCTCAACTCATAGAGGTTACGGTCCTTGTTTGCTGCAATCACTCTGAGCCAATCCCTGACGTTATGCTTCTTCAAGTACTTCTTCGTCAAATACTTGAGATATCTACACATACACAAGCAAAGAAAAATACACTCTAAACTCAGAAACAAACACTAAAAATTCAAGATTCTACATTTACATTGTACCAGCCAACAAGATGAACAAAAGAAGCATTACCAAAACCATTCATTTAGATTACACTCAAGGACACTCAAAAATCAGAATCAAACAATGTCTTATACTCAACTCTACAAGATAGAATCAAGATGCTACACTCAACACTGTATCTGTCATCAAGATTGTACAAAACCATTACCAAAACTATTCAAGATTATACATTTAACAATTGTACCAACCAACAAGATGAGCAAAAGCATTACCAAAACCATTCCTACAGATTACAGACGAGAATTTGGTTAAGATTTAAGATACCTCTTGGAGAATTGGCCATCAGAAGTTACAGTAATCTTGTTCTTCTCACGAGTGATTGAAACAGAATCACCAAGAGCACCAGCTTTACCACCAACCTTAATCCTCTCCTGAAGAAACTTCTCTAACGAAGCAATCTCCATGATCTTATCATCCACAGGCTTCGAACAATCAATGGTGAAGGACACTCCCTTCTTCTTCCCCTTACCAGCTGCTGTACCACCTCGACTCATTTTCACCTCTGCAAAATACAAAAACAGATCCACCATTGATAATGTTAAAACCGAAATTCGAATTTAAATCTCAAGCTAGAATCGATTCTTAACATTTCAGGAAAACTAAGTAGAGAAGATAAACTAAAATCGTTCATTCTCTTCCTCTCCATTTTCATAGCTCACGGATTCAATCTAAGGTAAATATTTCAAATTCTGTGGAAGATATTGAAGATTGTTGCAGATAATAGCGTTACCTGTAGCTGCTGAGCAAAATTGATAGAAGCGGCGTCTTTAGATCTTCAAAGAGAGAGGAAGAAGATGAGTTTAGGGTTTTTGGCTTTTAAGGTGCTCTTGTAATTTCAGGTATTTTGTTTTGATAAATTGAAATAAACCCCAAAACTTTCAGATTGTTTCGAGAAACCCCAGCTTTGAAATCTTACAAACGTTTTGTCTTCTAATGGGCCGAAAGCCCCGTTTTAAGCAATTTGGTTTTAGTTTTAGATGGATATAGCATTTTTTGTTTTTAACATTTTGACACGCACTTATTTAACCAAAAAATGTTTGCTATGTTTTTTTTTTTTTTTTAATAAACTGTGTGAGTTCTGCACATTTGGTTCATAATATTTTTTGGTACTCAGACATTTTCTTTTGTTAATTCTAATTAAAAAAATGATTTTCTGTCGTAAAAACGGTTTGAATCCAAAGCACAAAAAAACCGATCCCTTTCTACTATCACTAGACCACCACACATTTAGTTACATTTGCTATGTTTAAGAATTAACATTAAACCTAACGGAAAATTAGCCAGATCTTATAGTTCATAGATTTTTTTTAATATGTCTCTACGTTTGATGGTTATTTACAATCCAGTCTTATTACTGGATTAGATCAGTACATGGTATAAAATATGTCTCATACTTGACACCATATTAAATCACTTAATATTTTCATTAAACATCATATTCATACATATCAAACATCCACTCAACAAACATCAAAAGATATAATTTCTTATTCAATCATAAGCGAAGATCTAAACCTACATGCCATGATTCATTAAGCATAACAAAAGAAAATATTTTTAAGCTTCCACAGAACATACCCTCACCAACTGCCAATGTTCAGGAGGAAAGCTTTCTTGCATTGGTACACAGGTGAAGGTATGGATGAAATGGAGTTTACTGAAGCTGAAAGCAACATGAACGATCTTGTCTCTGAGTATCAGCAGTATCAAGATGCCACGGCTGATGAAGAAGGAGAATATGAAGACGAAGAAGCTGAGTATGAGCAAGAAGAAGGTTATTGAAGAAACAC
Source organism: Cardamine resedifolia (assembly GCA_014578085.1). NCBI lineage: Eukaryota > Viridiplantae > Streptophyta > Magnoliopsida > Brassicales > Brassicaceae > Cardamine > Cardamine resedifolia. The sequence goes on from VBRH01002904.1 coordinate 22,851, forward strand.
AAGACAAAAAACCTCGACTTCAACTACCTGTTGCTGTTTTACTTTTAAAACCTTCTACTAAGTTTTTATTATAGTTTCTGTAACTATCGCTTGCGTTATTAGTACTCTGCTTAGGCTAAGAGGATTATCAATATTCAAACATCTATTTTGCTCAAACAAGAAGTATCCATATTATTATATTGAATCCTGTTTTAATTTTCGCTTGTGGATTGTGAATTCGACAATATAGTTTTGGTCAGTTGCGAGAAGAAGACTAAGCATATTTTTAAACAACTAATTTGCGGCAACAATATATTTTCTTTGTTAATTTTGCTGTGAAGTCAATTTTATGGACTAATCTGGATTTAGGATCAATAAAAATCCTTTGAAAATACAAATGTTTGTATAAAGTATAAACTCCATAGAGATTAAATTGTCCATGGACCCAATTTAAAATCCTTGCTTCTTACTTCAGCCTTAAACTAAGCAACAAACTTATCAATAAGCATAATCATAGTTTATTTTTTCGTTTGTTGAGAATGTGACAATATATTAGTCAATTTGCAAGGTCTACAAATCCAGATTTAAAAAGATCAAAACAGAGTTAAGTCGATAGAGAATACAAAAGTTTGTTGTTTTAATAAAATCAGTTGCTTTCAATATCCATGGACTCAAAAAGATCCCTCTGCTTCTCTTCTTCAGCCTTCTTACGAGCATCCTCCTTAGCTTTTTCAACCTTAAACTCTGCAACAGCCTTATCAAAAACACTCCTCACATGTCTGTTCATGAGCATAAGCTCTTGACATCCATCTCTTGCAATTTGGTCGTAATAGAAAAGTCAACGGACGATTGAACAAATTATAAAATTGGGCCGAGACTTATCGGCCGACAAAGGCCCAAAAAGAAGGCGAAAACCGTAAATGAGAAAACGCATATGCTCATAGCATCTCTTTAGCTTTTTGGGGTTTCGGCTGCTCTAACGCCTCCTTGCACCTCTTTTCTCTCTTCCTTTCATCTTTCTCTTAAGGTTAGTGTACTTTTGATCGTTTCTTCGTTTTTTCTTCTCTTCAATTGATCATAGTTGTTCGTTTGTCACCGATTCGATTGTTGTGATGCTTGCTTGAAATCGTTTGCATAGGTTTAGCTTTTTCATGTTTGGATCTATGTTTATTTCGCTTTGATTCATGTCTGATGGGTGTTTTATTGATGCACTAATGTACTGTTAGTTTATCCGATCTGGTTTGAATAGATCTCTTAAAGATGAAACTATGAATAGATCGAAAGCTTACAAATCTGTTGTATTTTCTGTTTTTATCTAAGTTTTTTGTTTGGTTAAAATGAAAAAAAATATCTAAAATAAAATTTTAACATCAAGTTCTTTAAATAAAAAGTAATTAATAATATCTTCACATAAAATAAAAAATATGATTTTTGGTCATATATATATGTTTGAATGTAATAGAAAACTGCTAATTTAAACTTCAGAAATTTTACATTTATGTTTAATATAATATAATTTCTGTTAGCCAAACAAATAGATTTGGATTAATTTTAGTCATGACCCAAACTATTTGTAAGAATGTTTCTCAATTTGGTTATCTTTTCAAAAAATTTCAAATTGAAAAAAAAAATCGAAATTGAAAAAAATTCTTACAAAAAAAAAGTTGGGCAAAAACCTGTAATAGAAATAGCTAAAACCCTAAATACTCCATAATTTAGAAATAGCGGACACTCGCGTAGAAAGGAAAGGGAAGCTCCGATAATTTAGCTAATTACATCTTTGCCCTTATTTCGATGACGTGGTATAGGTGGACTATGCAAATTTTAAATATAAAATCAAGGTACAGTATTTAAGTTTTGGTTTGGGTATTTTAGGTTATATAATATTATACTTAAAAAATTTTGTATAAAATTTTGGATCAACGTTTTAGTTCAGTTTAAAATTTTTTGGATCATGACTAAAATTAATCCAAATCTGATTTGTTTGGTTCAAAATGAAAAAAAATATCTAAAAATTTTTTTTAACATCAAGTTCTTTAAATAAAATATCTTCACATAAAAAATATGATTTTTGGTCATATTTATATGTTTGAATGTAATAGAAAACTGCTAATTTAAACTTAAAAGTTTTTACATTTATGTTTAATACTATAATATAATGTGTTATCCTTTTTCTATTAAAAATATATAACATATATCTTTGAACTTAATAGAAAAATATTAATTTTAACATAAGCAATTTTACATTTATATTTAGTAATATAACTTGGATTTTATTTAGTTTTTTTTTTTAATAATTTAAAGAGCAATCCAATAACTCAAATCCTATTATATATTTTTGAATCCAAAATAGCTTTTTATAGAAATATCTATATTGGTCGACCAATGGTGGAGTGTTCTTCTAATTAATGTTTGGTTGAAAAAAAATAGAAATACTTACATTAAATTCCAGTTTTTTTTGGGTTAAATTGGTTTAGCTTTGATTTCTCCATTTGCCCTAATTTCGTTGTGTATCAAAAGTAAAGAGAAGTCTGTGTGTGAATTTTGTTTGTACTCTGCGGAAAATTCCTCTTGAGAAAGTAAGGATTTTTGTTCTTCGAATTTAAGTTTTGAATTATAAAGTTTCGATTTTTACGAATCTTTGATTAGTTTTCAGGTACTGCAGAAAAATGGCTGCTCCGAACCCTATTCCCGTCGGCATCAGTAAGGAACAGGTTCGGTTTTTGTTTCCAGAGATTCTTCGTTCTTGTTGTTGATACCTTGTTCTTGTTCTTGTTCTAGTTAGATCTTTGATCTAACTAGACAATGGAGCTTTTTTTTTTTGTTTTAGCTGTCTCTGTGTCAACATATTGGTTTCATTTTCTGTAATGTTTATAGAGTTATTAAATCTTTATCTTCTTTTAGATCTTTAAACGTAGAACATTGAAAATTTCTTATGCCATTTATAGTTTATATAGATTTGGATTAGTGCTCCTAAGTTTCTCATTTTGCTTTTGTCTTGGATTGAATCAGGCATTTAGTATGGCACAAACGGAGATGGAATATCGTGTGGAACTCTTTAACAAGTAATGAATCAAATATCCATTTGGTTTATTTACGTTGTTCTGTTATTCGCTTTTCTGGTATAAGATTAGAGATTGATGCACTCATTGGTGATTTGGTATTGGGTTGAGTTTATTTTGTACAAATTGTGTGGGATTTCTCTTTTATGTTCAAATAGTGTTATATCTTGAGGAGTATCAGTTTGTGACTGCTGATACGACTACAAATGTTTACACTGCCTAGAATTGGTTATCTAGAGGACATGTGAAATTCTCGATTTAGATGCTCGTGTATTCCATTGTTATGTAGATGCAAAACTTTGACTTGGTGATGGTGCTCTGTTAATCTTTAATGCCACGTGACATATGTAGACGTACTAAGTTCATGGTGACTGATCTCTTGTGAATCTCCGGGTTAGAGATTATGCAGAAATGTCGCATCTTCTTTATGTGTTTCTTTCTGATTAGGTCTTGTTCTCTAATGCAGGCTTGCTCAAACATGCTTTAATAAATGTGTGGATAAAAGGTAAGCTCTTTCTCTTTTTAATAGTATTCTCTAACTATCTCATGGTACTTGTCTGTAATTGCTGAGACTTTATTAGCTGACAGCTTGAGATTGTTTTGCCTAAAATCAATTTGATTTTCAGGTACAAGGAAGCTGAATTAAACATGGGTGAGAATAGTTGCATTGACCGTTGTGTTTCCAAGTACTGGCAGGTAATGAATGCTCTTGTGTTAGTTAAAACTTAAAACAAAGCACTTAAAAATTTCATATTTCAAATCTTCTCTTCGTTGATCACTATTATTCAAGATTAATACTCATTTTCAGGTAAACGGAATGATCGGACAGCTTTTAAGTGCTGGCAAGCCTCCAATGTAAACCAAAAGCTCATGGAGCAAAACGAACAAGGCTTCGCCATATCCCTTGTCTCTCTCTTCCTTTGAGACAAATGATTTCATTTTATATAAAGGTAAAGAGACTAGGATTAGATTTAATGGATTTATAATGGACATGGACTCACTAAAAAAAAATAGATAGATTGTATCACAAAACTAAATGATATATTTTAAATTACTTATTTATAAATGATACAAAAAAAAAGATTGAAACTTTGAGTGATGAAATCAGGTATCTCCGACACCCATTTCTGAAATCTAACCAACAGATCAAATCAACCCTAAGATTTGATACTAACCGGACGAAAAGGAGATGAGGAGA
>VBRH01003009.1:0-13873 GCA_014578085.1 Cardamine resedifolia
CGTCGGATCTGTCCTTTTGAAACTTCTCTAAGCCCTTCTCTTCTTCTTCACTCAACTTCAGCCTCTTTCTCACACTTCAAGAACTCACGCTCAGCCTCCCAAAAGTGAAGAGAAGCCACGAAGAAGATGAAGAACAAGAAGAAGAAAAAGTCAACCGACTTTTCTTCCTTTTCCGAGAAAAACCCCCTAACTTCTTAACCGACTTATGACACCCCCAGAACAAATCTAAATTGATCATTCTAACCCAATAATCAATTTCTCGAGATTTGTCTAAGGTTCATAAACTCGAAAAAATTCCGAAATAATTAAATTAATTAATTTTTCGGAACACGGGCGTTACAAGATCTATATCTCTAACTTCTCCATCTCATTTTTTTTGTGGGGTTTTTTTTTAGGTAAACGACCCTATGATTTTGGTATGTAAAAATATATTCATGCCGAATGGAGAACTTGAGATCTTCGATTCAGTCATTTCAAGTTTCAACTCAGAAAACTGAGCATTTTTCCTATATTATATACATATTTAGGAATTTTATATCAACTACAAACATTTAGGAAGATTGTTATGAGCTTCTGTATTTGGTATCCACGTCTTCTGAAGCTAGAGTCGTGACTTTGATCAACTCTGGAGGCTTGAGAGTGATATCTCCACATATGTCTGATCTATCTGATGGTAATTAGTTGTTCATTTGTTATACATTGGTTTGTTTTGTGAAGCAGTATACGTGTATATGCGAATGAGTGTATTTGTTAGATTGTGTGTACAACAAGATGGTAGTTTTAACGGTGTACAAAGGTAGTGTACAATACGGTGTATTATAAAGATTTTTGGATGTACAGAATCAGTGTACGGAGATAGTGTATATGATAATTATTGGTTATATCTATAGAAAATGAATCTCATTAGATTTTAAAAAAAGATTTTAAGAATTATAGTTTTGTCTTAAATTTTGTTTTATGTTTTATTTGTGAGATAATCATGAAAGAAAACATAAGAAGAGAAAAAATAAACAAAAGAAAAAAAAATAGAAAAAAATAGAGAGAGAGTGTGAGATCGCTAGGAGAAGAAGAAAAAAAAAGAATGTGAAGAGTGAGATGGAAGATATGAGAGAGATAGAGAGATAGAAAAATATAGAGATGTATATAGTACACTTTCTAATCTCTCTAATACTTTTAAAAAACGTACTATACTCACAATTTATCCTAATTTTTACAACCAAAATTTGAAAAAGAAAAAAAATACAACCGATAAAGCTGATTTTTATATCATCTACATAGTGATGATCATCGAGAATACCAAAAATACATGAAATTGATAACATTATAACATAAAAAATACATGTTATAGTCAATTGTAGAGGTTTTCATACATGTGAAATTCAATTTTTAAATTAATAGATGAAAGGTATAAGACACTTCTTCTTCTTACCTATTATCCTTCTAAACTAAAATTTTAAAATCAAATATAATTTTGCAAAAACCAAAAACAACAGTCCATTACCAATAGCCTACTTACGGTCCATTTAACTAACACACATATTTCATTAAAAAAAAAACCCATACGCCAGATAACAAAACCAAAAGCACAAGCCCATTAGCCCAATAGTCCTCTTTCCCTCTCTTCATTGATCGTATTCAGACTTTCTTCTTCGCTCTCTTCGCCTCCTTCCAGAGAAAACGTCATCTTTTCTTTGCTCTAATAACCATTAATTCATCTAATTCAATCATACCCACTACTCCTTCCTATTTATAAGAAACTGATGGCCAACCTCTCCAAATTCGTAACTCCAACACAACCTCCCTATAAAACCTCCAACCCAAAGCCACTTGAAAAACAACAAAGCATCCATTACTCCGGGAAACCCAAACATGGCTCCAGAATCTATCCACCAACCTCCCCAGCCACTAACATTCAACATCCTCGATGAATTGATGGCGATTACTGTCATGAAGAAATTTTAACTCTTCGACTCTCAGGTATGTATCTAATCTTAACTCTTCCCTCATGGCATCGCTTAGGGTTCGTGTATAAATGAATTCCACATTGTGTTTGTATATTAGTGATGTAGAACTGGTATTAGATTGATTATTAGGACAGATATGTAATGTGGTGTCCTCGTGTCTTCGCTTAGGATTCGTGTATAAATGTGATATTAGTGATGTAAAGCTGGTATTAAATTTATTATTAGGGCATATATGTAATGTGGTGTCCGACCACATTCTGTTTCAATGATGTATTTATTCATTTACTAACCCCCATCTAATCATAATCCTATAGTCCAATGCAGTTCACGGATTCATACCCGCAAACCGCATATCCAGCCACGAAAAAAAACCTGAAGCCCAGCTCAGTTTACAAACTCAGCAAATTTATAAGTTCTCCCTACAAAAAACTCTACAAAGTCTCTGACTACAAGCAAGGCATCTGCTTCACCAACAAGACAACAATGATCCCAGTGCCTCACGAAGCCCATAACATTGCAGAACTTTTTTTCAGACTCCGCACCTACAAAGATTTAGCCGCCATTGCTGACACAAATACGCAGCTGTTTGGTAAGAAAAACCTTATTACCCCTGTACCCATTCACATGGAAATTGTAAAAGCCACTACTTCTGTATTGCAGATGTCATTGGACAGATTCGTCTAATTACTGGTGACAATCTCCACTCACCTAGCACAATGGAAAAAGCTGCTGAAGTTGAAGGCTCCCGATCAAAAGATAGAGTCATGTTGCATCTACTCATGAAAGAGTAATAATCCACATCAATTTTAAAATTCTGTTCTCTGAATGCTTTAATGCCTGTTTGGTTTTGCCAATCTTTAGCTTAAGCTGCCAAACTCTCCTGCTACAGTTCATTTAAAGTCATAGATGCTCTCAAATTCATGGCCCTGTTTTGCAAATTCACTCTGTTTTTTAAGCCTGCATGGTTCAGTATATTTCAAACCATAGAAGTAGTCAAGTTTCTGGTCTTGTTTAGCCAATTAACTCGGTTCTTTCAGGAAACATTACTCCATTGTTTCATTGATGGTACTTGCCTACTTCATTTTGTGTTCTCTTAACGTTTGTTAACTGCATTGTTTGAGTTATTGAGATTGCCATACTTTGTTTAAGTCTGCAGCATGGTTTACTTTTTCACAAAAATATAAGAAAAATGTCTCTGTTTTCCAGTGGTGATACCATTCGCATCTACCTTTGGGGAAACATAGCTGGAAAATTCCGTGAACGGTGGAATCAGGCAGAAACCAAACCAGCTGTCCTCCTAATCACCACAGTCAACCCAAAAACAAGTGGCTCTGCTTTTTCCGTCATCTCCACATCAGCCAGCCGGCTTTTTTTTTACTCAGACATACCAGACACCAAACTGTTTATGGCATGGTAAACACTACTACACAGTTACTTATCTTTATAATCTTCAGCAAAACTAACTCATGTACCAAAACTACAAACAGGTTAGGGGAAACTGGTACTGCTCTCCCAACTATCACCAGCTCCTCCTCTGCTATTACTAAATTGGAGACTGTGACTATCAATGAAATCCTCCAATTCCTGCAGAATGAAAACCCACAGGTTATACTCTAAATCCCCATCTCATTAGTTCCCAACTTCCTCTATATTAAACTTTCTAAAACCTCCATTTCTCTATAACCAGACTTCCGGCTTCTATTGCTACGCTACAATTGTCAATTTTGTATCATCATCTGGATGGTACTACATCTCATGCAACACAAAACTAGGCAAAAATAACCCAACATCAATGTTCTGCGAACACTACAACAAAGAAAACAATGTCGGCCTCATCAGGTAATCATACTAGCTCCACAAGCTATATCACAAAAAAAGGAAATTAGCTTTACAAACAGTAAATACCCGTTCCTATATATTTAGATTTTGTATAGCTATTCTAAATACCCATCCACCATAAAAACGACAACAGCAAGCCTTTATTTGAATGTTTTCATACTTCTTTTTAAACGATTTATGTCTCTACAGGTACCGCTTTGAAATAACAGTTCGTGATAAAAACGGAGACGAGGCAATCTTTGTTGTCTTTGAACATAAATAAATGATTCTGATTTCTCAATGATCTTGCACAACAAAAAGAAGATTCCCAGATTCACTTAGAATCTCACATATGCTCCAACTGAAAATACAGAATTTTGCACAAACTTTGGATTTCGTAAACAAATTGAAATCTTAAATCCTTATGAATCAGTACAGCAAAATCACTCTAGGTTCTCCATAGGGCTAAAATATTGGAAACATACGTATACTGGGAGCAATTGCGGAAAAGGTTTGTGTAGGGTTAAATTCTCAATTTTTCTGCTAAACAGATTCCAATGGAAGAACAGTCCTAGCATGAATCATGTTAACACGTAATAGTACATCGATTATACACATACACACACGAAACATAGGAACGAAGATTTAGGAGGAGGAAGAAACTTACTCGGAGTCCGGAGATATCGATTGATCAATATCGATGCCTGAATGCAATCAATCAGAGAATTTTGGGAGATTAGATCTCCGCTGACACGATCATTCTTGCTGATCTCCGTCATTGTCTCGTCGCCGTAGATCTCTTCGTCTTCGATTGAAGTGACGTCATTTTGCTGCAGTACATTAATAATATCAAGGATAAATTTGTCTTTGTCTTCTATTAAAATGCTATTAATGACTAATTTGTTAAAAACATAATTATAATTTATTATAAAGATAAATATTAATAAAGACGAAAATTTTATACCTGTGAAAGAATCGGAATACTGATGAGAGAATAAGAGAGAGAGTGTTCTTCTATTGATATGAAGAAAATGTTGTAATTACAAACGATCGAATTCGATCGTATATATAGAGAAATAAAAATAAGTTACTATGCTGCATAGTGACTGTGGGCTCCACAATTAATTTACGAATGGCGGCTGAAAATATTGATAAGTTGCATCAGCCGCAACTTTTGACTTTCACAACACTCCCCTTTGGAGACCAGTGTCACTATCGTCTTTGCGTGATATCTTCGTTGCCTCATTAAAAAGAGGCAACGAAGATATCACGCAAAGACGATAGTGACACTGGTCTCCAAAGGGGAGTGTTGTGAAAGTCAAAAGTTGCGGCTGNTGGGTAGACCATTGGATGAGAGTCATGACATGTTATTGATTGGATAGTGGTGTGAATTACATATTTTTGTACTGCATTATTTCCGTGTTTTAATCCATGTTTGTACGGGAGGATTGCTTCACTCAGTGTTTGGTTTTCTAAACGCTGATGCATCACTGTTGTCGATGCAGGTAAAGATAAAGTGTGATCGTGGTCGAGGCAGTGAGGAGGGGATGATTAAGACTCGGGTTTATTTTGCAGTTTTTTTTTGTTTTAAACTGTATTGTCGTTGTTTAATATTTATGCTTAAGTGTTTAGTTCGATTGCAAATTTATTGGTATATAATAAATCGCGGTCGTTGATTTTTATTTAATAATATTTATGGGAATATTATTAAATAATTAAAAAAAATGCGGTTGTTTCAGCTGGCTTCGACCCACTTGGTGAAATAATCAGTTAAGATTAGAATATACGTTTTTCCGCGTGAGGTCGGCATTGGTCCGACGATGTCCATTGCCCATCGCATGAAAGGATATGGTGCGAGTCCGGTGGTCAGCAGCTCGGTTGGGGTGTTGATCAAGTGCGCATGTCTTTGGCACTTTTCGCATTGAGTTGCGAATTTTTCGCATTCCCTGATCATGCTCGGCCAATAGTGTCCATGCTTTCGAATCTTTAGGGCGAGAGCTCGACCGCCGGAGTGATTTCCACCAGCACCTTCGTGCGTTTCCGCTATTACGCGCGTTGTTTTGTTTCCACTGATGCAGGTTAACAATGCGCCGGACGAACTCCATCGATATAGCTGACCTTGGAGTATTGCATAGCGTGCTGCTTTTGCTTTAAGGCGTCGGGCATCCCACTTGGCGTTTGGTTCAATTCCCTTTTGCGATGTACAATATGATTTCAGTACGCCAGTCGTCTGCTAGGTCTTGTTCACTGGTTGGATTCGAGGATTCGTTCTGGTCGGATAGATTGTGGTCGATCAGAGCATGGACTGTACTATCTAAATCAATACTTGGCTAGCTGATTGCTTCGATGGGTACTGTCCTCGAATAGATAGGGTCAATGGCAGTGGCTAAAGCTGCCAATGCATCTGCCGACTTGTTTTCTGCTCTTGGGATCTTTAGGAGTTCAAAAGTTGTGAAATCTTTTGAGAGTTGCTAGACCAATCTGAGGTATTTGTTCATCTGCTCGTCCTTAGCTTAGTAGTCGCCGTTGAATTGGCTCGCAACTAACTAGGAATCACAGCGTGCTTTAACGTGTTCGACTCCTATGGCCTTTGCAAGTCGTAGAACGGCGAGCAACGCTTCGTATTCTGCTTCATTATTTGTTGGTTTGAAGTTTAAACGGAAAGTTTGCTCGAGAGTTTCACCGGTAGGCAACCTGAGTCGAATGCTTATGTCTGATCCTTGTTGGGAAGAAGATCCGTCGATGAACAAATCCCAATTTTGTTCAGCTTTATCCGATTCTATGAGCTCTTTTGGTAGCTCGATCAGGAAATCTGCTAGGACCTGCGATTTAAGCGTCTTTCGAGGTTGGTAAGCGATGTCGTACTCGGTAAGCTCTATTGCCCATTTCGCCAACCTTCTGGATTGGCTTGGAGAATGCAGAATTGTTCGGATATTTGCATCGGATAATACGATTATCGGATGATTTTGGAAGTAAGGTCGGAGCTTCCTGGCAGAGGTTACAATCGCGAATGCAATTTTCTCAGAGGTCATGTATCGTGTTTCTGCTCCTTCAAGTGTTATGATGATGTAGAAGATCAGCCTCTGTTTGCCACGTTCATCCTTAATTAGGACTCCACTGATGGCCGAACTGGATATGGCGACGTACAGGTAGAGAGTTTCACCGTCGTCTGGTTTGGCTAGGATTGGTGGAGTTGACAGGTAGGTTTTTAGATCCTAAAGTGCCTTTTCGCACTGCTCGTCCCACTCGAAGCTTTTGTTGTTGCGCAACAGTTGGTAGAAAGGAAGGCACTTGTTGGTCGATCTGGCGATGAACCGATTTAAAGCGGCGATTCGTTCGGACATCGCTGAACTTCTCTTTTGTTTCGAGGAGAAGGCAAGTCTAAGATTTCTGTAATCTGTTTTGGGTTTGCCTCGATTCCTCGCTGAGTTATGATGTACCCGAGAAATTCTCCGGAAGTTACTCCGAACGTGCACTTAGTCGGATTTAGTTTCATGTCGTACTTATTGAGCACCTCGAAACAGGCTCGTAGGTGGTTGATGTGATCGGAAGCGTGTGCTGACTTGACCAGCATATCGTCGATGTATACTTCCATAGACTTTCCGAGCTGGCTGGCGAACATTTGATTGACTAGCCGTTTATACGTGGCGCCTGCGTTTTTGAGTCCGAACGGTATTACTTTGTAACAGTACGTTCCCCGATCTGTTATGAAAGCCGTTTTTTCACGATCGTCTGGGTGCATTCTGATTTGGTTGTATCCGGAGAATGCATCCATGAAGGAAAGGAGTTTGTTCCCAGTTGTTGCCTCGATCAGTCGATCTATGTGGGGCAGCGGGTAGCAGTCTTTTGGGCAAGCTTTGTTGAGATCGGTGAAGTCGATGCATACTCTACACTTGCCGTTTTTCTTTTTCACGACAACTGGGTTTGCTAGCCAGTCGGGGTATTTTACTTCACAGATCGATCCTGCTTTCAGCAGTTTGTCGACCTCTTCATTAACTGCTTTGGCACGCTCGAGGCCGAGCTTTCGCCTCTTTTGTCATATCGGTTTGTAAGTCGGATCAACTCAGAGCTCGTGGGTGACAATGCTGGGGTTGATACCAATCATATCTTCTATTGTCCACGCAAAGGTGGCAACATTTTCGTGAAGAAAATTTTCGAGGGCGACTCGGAGATCGCTGCCGAGCTGGGAGCCAATTCCAACTACGCACGAAGGTTGAGCTAGGTCCAATGGTACCATTTCGACTAGCTCTCTGCTCGGCTTTAATGGCTATGGTTTTTGTAGGTCGGTACTTGTTTCTTCGGTTACTGAGTGCAGGGTTACCGAAGCAGCGTGGAGCCTCTTTTCTGCGATGAAGCATGTGCGAGACACCGCCTGGTTTCCTCGGATGGTGATTGTCTTGCATCCGGAAGGGAAACACAGACACTGATGGTAACTTGACGCGACTGCTTTCATCGCATGAATCCAGGGGGTTCCCATTATGACGTTGTAAATGGCCGGTTCGTCTATGACGACGAATTTGACCATTTTGAGGATATCCCCGGCGTAGACGGGCAGTTTGATCGTTTCGACTGCCGTCACTTGCTTGCTGTCGAACCTGGTTAGCTTCCGTGTGTTCGACTTCATTTGCTCGTCGGGAATATCCATTTTCTTTAATGTTTCCCTATAGATGAGATCGACCAAACTCCCTATGTCAATCATAACTTTCGCGACGTTACAGTTGCTGATGGCAAGCGTGATGATGAGTGGATCGTTGTGAGGTAGATCCAAACCTTCCGTGTCTGCTTCTGAAAAAATGATCGGCAGATCACTTCTGATCAAGTTGATCTGTGCCGGTTGTTTCCACTTGGCAGCAGTTTCAACCTTTTGCTTAAGCTCTTTCATCGACCGAACAGAGTCATTGCACGAGTCCAGACCGCCTAAAATAACGTTGATGTCACGTCTTTTTTAGGGATTACTGTGTCGAGCTTTCTCTTGTTTTTGCTGAGGCGGATCGCCGCCACTGTTGGCGCCGGATTTGGTCGGTTCACTTCTTTATACGATCGATTGTCGTTACCTGTTCGGCTGGCGTTTGGCGGTGTTTTTGGCTTATAGTCCCATCGTCTGTTATAGTAAGGTCTGGTGACGACGTCTTGCACTTCTCCCTGCTGGTATTTTTTGAACAGGATGTCTTGGAGCTGTCGACATTCGGAGGTGGCATGGGTCGTGCTTTCGTGGAAATCGCAGTATAGGGTCGAACTGGATTCACCTTCGCGAGCTCGATTTATTTGTTGGGGTTCCTGTCGAGTAGGTTCCCGTGGTCGGACATAACTGTTCCAGGGTTTGGCACGTTGCTCATCGTTCACAATGTAGGTTGCGTTCCTCTTCGATGTTGATGTAGGTGGTTGCTCGGTGCAAGGCGTCCTCCAGAGTTAAGGGCTTGTTCGAACTTAGCGTTTCGTGGAAACGACCTTCATACCATAAAGCTCTGCACAAAGCTTCAATCAACGCGTCGTCGTCCATGGTGATTTTGGATGCGACAGCTTTGAATCGATCGATAAACTTTCGTAAGCTTTCCCCTTTCTTTTGGGTCATATTCCACAGATCGACGCTGGATTCTCCACAAACGACGAACATTGAATAATGTTTCATGAACGCCTGCGATAGGTCACTAAAGGAGTCTATGGTGCGCGGTTTCAGCTTTGAAAACCAATGAAGCGCAGCGCCACTTAGTTTCTCGACGAACAACTGACATAAAGCTGCGTCTTTTTCTTCCACTGATAACCGAACTCGACCAGTTGCGATGGTGAAGGCGGTAATGTGATTCAAGGGATCGGTCGTGTTCGGGGTTGTTCCATCGTAGTTCGGCATTTTTATCTTGCCGACCTGATGCATATCTACTTCGGATATGCGGTTTGTGAATGGGGTTTGCTGAGCTTCTTCTAGGGCTTTGTCAATGTCTAGAGCCGAGCTGGTGGCTTTGTGCATCTATGATTTCATGGCTTTTATGGTTTTAATGAACTCCGCTTCTCTTTCCCTTGTTCGAGCGAGTTCATCATAAAGCTCCTGAGAGGTCAGTGTCTGAGAGGTGGCGACCTGGTTTGAGAAGAGGTGGGAACCTTTTAGAAAGTCGGCAGCAGGTGTGCGAGGGCTGTCATTCTCGTTTAAATTCTGCCGATCAGCATTACGCTTGAGAGCCGCCGCCGATGCGTCATCTTTTTTAAATCGTTCGGTGAGGAGTAGGAGAAGGTCCGATATCTCGCTTCCTTGTGGTAACGGTCTGTTATTGTCTTGAGGAAGTTGCGTGGTGTTGATAGTTCCGAGCAGACTTCCATCTGAGGTAGTAGGATTCTGATCTTCTGAAAGGCCTTCTCTGTTCGGAGAGTTGGTCATATTGTGTTCGGACATTGTAGATTCGAGGCTTTTAATGTCGCGATTCCCCACAGACGGCGCCAAATTGTTGAACCGCTTTGTTCAACAATCGAGAAGTAGGTCGATCAGGATGTTAATCGGCTTAAACAGGATATTAATCGAGTCGAACTGAAGATTAATCGAGTCGAACAGAATATTAAACTGGTCGAACAGAAGAGATAGTTAAGAAGTGTGTTGTTTTTATTGAGTGAGATCGGAGATTATAAAGATTACAAATTCGAAATATCAGAATATGAGGTCGGAGCTTATTTTGGAGTTTTTCTGGATCCTTTTCATTATGGTCGGACATTTCTATTTATAGAAAGAATAGGGCGGTTGTAAGTCAGCTAGGTCAGCTTAGTGGGCGGTTGTTATTTGTTTCAATCAATTTCAATTCGATTTGGCAATTTTCGTTATGTACAGATTGATTTTTTATCAAGCTTCTAATAATTGTGAAACCACGAAATTGTTGTGTTTTGATCAAGCTTCTCTTCTTTTCAGCTAAATTACAGTGTTTTTGTTCAAACTCCTCTTCTTCTTTCAATCAATTTTCAATTCGATTTTTGAATTAGTGAATTCTGTAATTTTTTATCTGATTTTGAAATTACATTGTTTAGATTAAGCTTCTCTTCTCTACTTTAAATAATATTTTTAAAAGTATGATTTGTAACAAAGCTGTAGAAATTGTTATATCAATAAATTTTATCATAGCATATTTAAATGGAAGTAATGACATAAAGACATAAATAATTGGTTTTTATTTGTTGAAATCGTTTCAGATATTTTGTTTAATATGCATAACATCTTTTGTAATGAAAATATTAAAACAACATATATATAATTTCATTAATGTAATAAACTGATTGCTAACTAAAATAGTACTAGATTTTAATTTATTAATTATTAAAAGTTTACTGATGTAAATAATTAATAAAATATATTTAATTAATACAATCAATTACTAGAAACTATAATTAATAGTATTTAATTTTTTTACAACAAAATCTAATTTAAATTAATCACCTAGATTTTATTCTAATTGTATCAAATAATATTTTTAATTTCCCATGGAGAAAGAGAACTCATCTGAAAAAATAGTTTCGAAATAAATTAATCCCACAACCATTTAAAATGTTAAGATAAAAGAAATTAATCCTACATCAATTTCAATGTCCCGTTTTTGAGGCTTTAGATAAAACAAAAAAATTTAAGAACAAATAATAAGAATAAGCAGTTACAAACTTTTGAGACTCTAGAGAAAAAAAAAAGAGAGTTAAAAGTCTGATTGTTTATGATTTAATTGTTAGAACTTTGTGTTCCTGTCACTTCATCGTATTCGGTATCTGTCACAAAATCTAAGTAAGTTTCTTTCATTGTCTTATTCACTCTCACAAACTCAAAGTGATGCAATTTTCCATAGTACTTGAAGATCAAAATATTGGGCAAGACGAAGGTAGAATATGCGATGGCAATATCGTAATTCTCAAATACCAATTCTCTTAACCGGTTGTTATAACCAACTATCGATCGATTCAAGACAAACGTTCCAACACTTTTAATACTTATAATCTTGAGAAGACAAGTATTGAATAACAATAACATGATCTTTTTGAGTTGGATCCAACCAAAAGAGATATTTTTTAGTGAAGCTGGTTTCACAGGCCTTGATGGATTAAACCCGCAAAAGAATAACTGCAATGACTCTAGGTTTGTTAGATTGTAAACGCTATATGACAACCACATTTGCTTCTGAATCTGCTTCATTATTGGTAATCCACGCATGGTCTAAGAATTTAAGAACCAGATTCTGGACTTAGTTGAAGACTACAACTTTGATCAATGACCTGATATCTCATATTTGTTTCAAAATCCATCAGTTTAGATAAAGTTTGGAACTTTTGATAATTTCACAAGAAGTCTAAAAACACATCAAGGCATTAAGCAAACAAACGAAACGCGAAACCTTATTAACCCTTTTGGTTTCGTCTAAAACAATACATTTCACGAATTTGGAACATTTCATAGATGGTTTACGATAGAGATTCTTCCATCCTTTCTAGAGAAAATTTGTCTTCATAGTTTTGTTGAATGATGATCAGAAATAGAAGAAAAAATTGGGTATACTTCATAATTTGTCAGGGTTTCTTCTTGAATCTGTTGTTTGTGATCGATACTTGAATCCATCTTTTAATTTGTCAGGGTTTCTTCTTGAATCCGTTGTTTGTGATTTGTTTATATGAGATATTATTTATTCATGGAGCGAGATTTAAAAAAATATTGTAGTAATTGTGCATATAAATGTTTGATGTGCCCCGTTTTTTTAAATTAGATGTAAGAAAAAAAAAAGTTAAAAAAATTCTTTAGAATAGCACCAAATTAAGTTTTTAAGACAAACTCAGCAGCAAAAACATAATTATGTTGTGAAAGTCAAAAGTTGCGGTTGATGCAACTTATCAATATTTTCAGGCGTTATTCGTAAATTAATTGTGGAGTCCACAGTCACTATACAGCATAGTAACTTACTTTTATTTCTCTATATATATGATCGAATTCGATCGTTTGTAATTACAACATTTTCTTCATATCAATAGAATAACTCTTTCTATCTCTCTTATTCTCTCATCAGTATTCTGATTCTTTCACGGGTATAAAACTTTCGTCTTTATTAATATTTATCTTTATAATAAATTATAATTCTGTTTTTAACACGTTATCAGCACGATCGCTCTGTTATAATGCTAAAATTATTTTCATCTTTATTTATTTACTGTTTATGACTTATGGCTGCTTTATGCACCATAATTCCGGATGGCCAAGCCGCCATCCTTTATTTATTGTTTATGACTTATGGCTGCTTTATGCACCATAATTCCGGACGGCCAAGCCGCCATCCTTTATTTACTGTTTATGTTTTATGGCTGCTTTATGCACCATAATTCCGGACGGCTAAGCCGCCATCATTTATTTACTGTTATTATGGATGTTTATTCACCATAATTCTATCTCATATTTTAGCTACTATTTTAAATATGATTGAATCTGTTACATTTTTTTTTGATGTTAATATCTGTTTAGCCGCCTACATATAACCATTTAATCTGAAATTTGGTAAATTTATCTGATTGATTATCAAGAGTTTTCAGATCAATTTTTTTGACCCCCAACGGTCATAAAACGGTCACAAAGAAAAATTTTCAAAAAAATTTCAAAAATTCAGCACTTTCCAACGGCTAGGAATAGTGTTTTCAATCTATATATACATTNATACCAATAAATTTGCAATCGAACTAAACACTTAAGCATAAATATTAAACAACGACAATACAGTTTAAAACAAAAAAAAACTGCAAAATAAACCCGAGTCTTAATCATCCCCTCCTCACTGCCTCGACCACGATCACACTTTATCTTTACCTGCATCGACAACAGTGATGCATCAGCGTTTAGAAAACCAAACACTGAGTGAAGCAATCCTCCCGTACAAACATGGATTAAAACACGGAAATAATGCAGTACAAAAATATGTAATTCACACCACTATCCAATCAATAACATGTCATGACTCTCATCCAATGGTCTACCCAGAAAAAAACATATTAATCTACTCACTATTCCTGAATTAATCCTACGGTCCTGAACTCACCTGGATCACGCACAGAAATTCCCGACACCACGCGAGATGAATAACCCTTATAAATTCCGA
>VBRH01003033.1:1950-14457 GCA_014578085.1 Cardamine resedifolia
TGGAGGGAAGTTTCTGAGCACCTTTGGTCGAGCGGAGAGCGTAGACGTTCAGGTGGCCGGGGAGTCCTTGCCAGCGGATCTAATCATTTGTTTAGTGAAGCTATATGATGTCATCTTGGTTATGGATTGGGTCGGTAAGTTCAGGGCGCATCTGGATTATCACCGGGGATGTGTTCTGTTTTAAAGAGAAAAGGGGAGGTTGGTTTACCAGGGAGTGAGACCGACATCAAGGAGTCTTGTGATCTCAGCTATGCAGGATGAGAAAATGATCGAGCGAGGTTGCGAAGCTTACCTGGCGACTATTATCACTCCAGAGTCTGTTGGAGACGTTGCAATTCGGGATATTTGGGTTGTTTAGGAGTTCAAGGATGTGTTTCAATCGTTGCAGGGGTTACCACCGATGCGGTCAGATCCTTTCACGATTGAGTTAGAACCGGGGACAATGTCGATATCGAAGACTCCGTGCCGGATGGCTCCAACAGAGATGGCAGAATTTAAGAAGCAGTTTGAGGAGTGTTTGAGTAAGGGTTTTATCCGTCCGAGCAGTTCACCGTGGGGAGCATCGGTGTTGTTTGTAAAGAAGAAGGACGGAAGTTTCTGGTTGTGTATTGATTACCGGGGACTCAACCGAGTCACAGTGAAGAACAGGTATCCTCTACCGCAGATAGACGAGTTGTTGGATCAGCTGAAGGGGGCTACTTGGTTCTCCAAGATAGACTTGGCATCGGGATACCATCAGATTCCAATTGATGAGATGGACGTCTGGAAGACAGCTTTCAAGACCAGATATAGGCACTAAGAGTTAGTGATGATGCCATTTGGGTTGACGAAGGCACCAGCAACATTCATGAGATTGATGAACGGTGTGTTTCAAGAGTATCTGGACGAGTACGTGATCATTTTCATAGATGACATTCTGGTGTATTCCAAGAGTTCTGAGGAGCACGGGGTCCGTTTGAGGAATATTCTAGAGAAACTGGGGGAACAGAAGTTATTTGCGAAGTGGAGCAAATGCAGTTTCTGGCAGCGGGAGATCGGATTTTTGGGTCATAGTGTTTCAGAGGAGGGAGTTTCAGTTGACCTAGAGAAGATTAAGGCTATCAGAGAATGGTCGAGACCAAGAAATGCCACGGAGATCAGGAGTTTTCTTGGTCTAGCATGGTATTATCGGAGATTCGTCAACGAGTTTGCGAGTATGGCTCAGGCTATGTGGAAAGATGTTCCGTTTGTGTGGTCTCCAGAGTGCGAGGAGAGTTTCGTGAACCTGAAGACGATGTGGACTAGTACACCAATTTTGGCCTTACCGGAGCCGAGTGAGCCTCTTGTGGTGTACACGGACACTTCGAGATTGGGTCTCGGTTGTGTGTTGATGCAGCAAGGGAAGGTTATTGCTTATGCTTTGCGTCAGTTAAGGAAGCACGAGAGCAACTATCCTACCCATGATCTTGAGATGGCTACAATGGTTTTTGCCTTGAAGATTTGGAGATCTTATCTTTATGGCGGGAAGGTGCAGGTATTTACAGATCATAAGAGCCTTAAGTACATCTTTACGCAGTCAGAGCTGAATTTGAGGTAGAGGCATTGAATGTGGTTAGTGGCAGATTATGATATGGAGATCGCTTACCATCCCGGAAAGGCGAATTTAGTTGCAGATGCGCTGAGTCGCAAACGAGTAGCTTCGGCTAGTGAACGAGTCATGGAGTCCTTGGTGAGTGAGATTAGCGTGCTGAGATTGTGCGCTACATCTCAAGATCCGTTGGGCTTGGAGGCAGCGAACCAGGTGGATCTTCTGAGCACGGTTCGGCTGGCTCAAGAAAAAGATCAGGGTCTGATTAAGGCTTCCGGTAATGTGGGTTCTGAGTATCATGTCTCAGCGAACAGGACTATCCTGGTTCATGGGCGTGTCTGCGTACCTAAGGATGAGGGTCTGAGGCGGGAGATTCTGAGTGAGGCCCATGCGAGCATGTTTTCCATTCATCCAGGGGCGACCAAGTTGTACCGTGATCTAAAAAGGTAATATCATTGGGTCAGGATAAAGAAGGATATGGCTAATGGGTCGCAGCTTGCGATGTATGCCAGTTAGTGAAGGCCAAGCATCAGGTTCTGAGCGGGTTGTTGCAGAGTTTACCCATTCCAGAGTGGAAGTGGGATATGATCACGATGGATTTTGTGGTCGGACTGCCAGTTTCTCGGACCAAGGATGTTATTTGGATCATCGTTGACTGGTTGACCAAGTCAGCACATTTCATGGCCATCAAAAATATGGATGGAGCGGCAATTTTAGCGAAGAAGTACGTCAATGAGATTGTCTGACTTCATGGGGTTCCCGTGAGTATCGTGTCGGATCATGATTCCAAGTTCATCTTGGTGTTTTGGATGTCCTTTCAGGCTGAGATGGGCACAAAGGTACACATGAGTACGACATATCATCCTCAGACGGATGGACAATCCGAGAGAACCATTCAGACTCTCGAGGATTTGTTGAGGATGTGTGTGCTTGACTGGGGTGGCCAGTGGGTGGATTACTTGAACTTGATAGAGTTTACGTATAATAATAGCTACCAAGCGAGTATTGGGATGGCTCCATATGAGGCGCTGTATGGGAGACCGTGTCGTACACAACTATGCTGGACCCATGTGGGGGGAGAGAAGCATGTTAGGTGCGGACTTTGTTCAGGAAACTAGAGAGAAGATCTGAGTTTTGAAGTTGAACATGAAGGAAGCGCAAGATCGGCAGAAGAGTTATGCTGATAAGAGAAGGAAAGACATCGAGTTCGAGGTTGGTGACCGAGTATATCTCAAGATGGCTATGTTACGGGGACCTAATAGGTCCATTACCGAGATTAAGCTGAGTCCGAGGTATATGGGTCTGTTCTTGATTGTAGAGCGGGTTAGGCCGGTAGCGTATCGGTTAGAGCTGCTCGAGATTATGCAAGCATTTTATAAGGTCTTCCACGTGTCGATGCTTAAGAAATGTTTACATAAGGATGATGAGGTTGTTTCTAAGATTCCCGCGGATCTTCAGCCTAATATAACCGTAGAGGCCAGACCGGTGAGGATCCTCGAGAAGAGAATCCAGCAGGATCGTAGAAAGAAAGTTCTGATGATCAGAGTGTTTTGGGATTGTGACGGAGTTGAGGAGCAGACTTGGGAACCAGAGGCGAGGATGAAAGCGAGATTCAAGAAGTGGTTTGAGAAGCAATCCGAGGCTTGAGCTCTCATCGATGGTTTCTAGTTTGAGTTTTCATTATGTGATGTTGATCATTATGTTTTTCGTTTTGGTGTTGTATACGCGTAATACAATATGATTTATTTTATTTTAATAAGATGGATAGTTCTTATTTTTTTAATGGCTGGTATTGTCATGAGAGTTACGGGAACTTGAGGTTCAGAAAAGAATTATGGAAAGAGTTTTTATGAGAAGTTAAAAACTTGGTGATAATCGGGATGAGATTATATGTGTATCCTGAGTGATTGAATATGCAGTGAGATAACCTGAGTATTGGTTATGAAAAGTTGATATTCTGGGGTGGGAAAATTGATGATGACGTACTACCTTGCGAGGTAATACGGGGATCATGGAAAGTAGTTCAGTCGGGAGTACTTATATACGTATTGAGGGTCATGATGGCTTACAGGACGGATCGGTCCAGTATAACTCTAGAGAGGATGATTAGTTCCTCTGATACCCAGAACTCGTAAGGTATATAACCCATGATGGAGTGGTATGTGATATCGAGAACCCGTAAGGTATATAGCCCAGGGTGGAGTGATATGTGATATCGAGAATCCGTAAGGTTATACTGCCCAGAGTGGAGTGGTATGAGTGTGATGCCGGGAACTCGTAAGGTATAAGCCCAGAGTGGAGTGGTATGTGATTACCGAGAACTCGTAAGATTGTAGTGCCAAGAGTGGAGTGGCATGTGTCGAGAACTCGTAAGGTGTATAGCCCAGAGTGGAGTGGTATGTGATTACCGAGAACTCGTAAGGTTTATTACCCAGAGTGGAGTGACATGAATTAGATACCGAGAGCTCGAAAGGACTTTGTGGTCTGAGAGTGGAGTTGTATGGATACCCAGAATTTCCAAGACCTGGTGTCTGGAAATAGAGAGGTATGATTATAAGTTATGAGCAGATTATTATGACCAGAGTCGTGAGACGACGACTGAATACGAACCGCTAAGGCCATAAGAGTTGATCTAAAGCCGGTGTGAGAAAACCGGCGAGGTCAAAGGTGGCCATAGTGTTGGAGTAGTTTTTAGATAAATCTGTGCAGAGGAAGTGGAAGCGTTAGATTCGAGGGCAAATCTATGTTGGTGGGGGGAGAATTATAACACCCGTGTTCCGGGAAACGGAAAGTCTAATTATCTCTGGTAATTTTTGGTTTAAATAGCGGGTTTCGGTTTTATTGAACCAAATGGAGTTGGGGGTGTTATTTGAGAATCGGAAAGTTAAGGGGTTGTTTTGTTTAGATCAAAATCTTATGTTGGGGTTTATTTGATCAACTTAAAAGTAGTAGGGTTGTTTTAGAAGAATCGGAGAGTTGGAGGGTTAAATCTCAAATTCCAAGAATTGTGATGAAACCCTAAACTTTTCTTCGTTTAATCTCCACGACCACCTCCTCAGTCTTCACCTTCTCATCCTCACGTTCGGTTTGATCCCTGGCAAGAAGAAGGTTTCTTTGAATCAGAGCAAGGCTTGGTCATAGGCACGAGAGTTAACAAGAGAGAGTTAACGAGAGGGAGAAGGTGATCGCGAGAGAGTTAGAGCAAGGGTTCCTCATCACGGTCGCGTTCGGGTTTATTAGGAGGTTATTAATCCCGTGAGTTTCCGAGAAATTGCAGTTTTTGTCGGAAATTTTTCCGTACGTGATCCAGGTAAGTGTATGACCATAGGCTTAAATAAATAATTTCGATAATTGATGTGATTTCATGATTATAGGCCGTTTATGATCTCTGGTGGTATAGATCGAGTGTTTCATGAGATGTTTGATTTATTTGATATTTTCGTGATATTTTATATTAATTATCTTAATTATTTGTATAAACAGTTTGTAGATGGGAGGATTGCCTCACTAAGTATTTATCGAAATACTTATGCATCTCCTTTTTATTTGATGCAGGAAAAGAAAAAGAGTGACCGTGGGATCAGGGCGAGGAAGAGGGGGTGATCTAGGCTTGTTATTTTATTGGTGAATTTTATTTAGTAGTTTATGATTTACAGTTGTTCGGATTTAAATTGAACCGTGAATTATTTGTTGAATTAATTCTTGTGGAGTTTAATTATTTTTATTATTTTTTATGAATTTTTGATTAATGTTTGTTATTATTATTTATGGGATTTTATTTATTATAAAAAAAAAAGCGGGTGCGGTTGTTTCTAGATCATTGCTCTTGTCAAGCAAAATCTATTTCATGGTTTATCTACCGAAAACCCAATGGAGCACATAGATATCTTTGAGGATATTTGTAGTACTACTAGCTCGAATGTGGTTCCTCCCGACTACTTGCGTTGTAAGCTCTTCTTGTTTTCTTTGAGTGAAGGCCCACATGTGGTTGAAGTACTTACCATTTGGATCTCTCACTAATTAGGAAGAGTGTAGAGCCGCGTTCTTAAGTTATTTTTTCACAGGGCTAGATCAGCTTCACTCAAGAACAAGATAGCAACTTTCCAGCAAGATCTTAATGAATCTTTCTTTGAGGCATGAGACCATTTCAATGAGTATCTCAGAGATTGTCTACACCATAATTATACTGACTCAGACACATTGAGCTTCTTCTTTTACAACGAGACTGAGTGGAAGTTCAAAATTGCTCTATATATAGCAAGTCAGGGCAATTTTACGAGCAACACGTTGAGGAAGCAACTGAGCTTATTGAGAATTTAGCAGCAAGCAATGCTAATCATCCTTCCAATGATAGGACCGTAAGAGGGGCTGGAAACAGTAAGGCTATTGATAAGCTAATCTTAAGATGAACATAATTCTAACGGCACATACGAGGAATGTGAATTTTTGTGAGGATAAAGTATCAAGAGTGTGGTATTGAGAATGGGACTGCAACAGATGTTAACTATGTAGGAGAACAAGGGAATTTACAGAATCCGGGATTCAATTAAAACTACAAGAACCACTCAAACCCGTCCTACATAAGCAATATTGTTAAATAGCTGATCCGTTCTACCCTCCACACAACAATCAACAAAGGAAGCAATTCTACGCTAAACCATTCGTCCCAGCTCAGACACAATAGATCTTCACGCAAGGATTTCAGAATAAGAACGTTAGTTATGGTAATTGAAACAGCTATTTTTTGGTGTAAAAGAGCAGGGGTTTCAATTCCCTATATGTCTAAGCATGTCATTGCAGTATAGGGTGTCAATCCAAATGGGTGTGGCATAAACAATCAGGATGCAATCAAATTTATACTGCAATGACATGCTTAGACATATAGGGAATTGAANATCTTGCTCTATCTATTTGATTTCTGCATTTAGTTTTTTCACATCTCATCTAATCTCATCTTTATCTTTATGATTATGAACTTTATTTGCATTTCTGGGTTTGTGTTCTTGAACATGTATTCTGAGTAGTGAATTAGGGTTCTTGAGGATGGGTTAGATTTAGGGTTAATATGTAGTCTCTTAGGGTGTTTAAGCTTAGATCTATGTAGATCACATCTGGGTTAGTGTTCTTAATGCTAATTTCATATTGATCACATGGAATTAGAGCATAGGCATTTCAACACCCAAAAGGTGTTCGATGAAATGCCTAACTCAACTTTTTCCAGAAATTTGCATATCTTACCCAAGACATTGGCGTTTTAGGTTGCATCTTACCTTAGGTTGATTGATTCCTCATGCCTATTTAGTCATACTTCGCTACCGAGAGGTAGATACAAAGGTGGTTGAGCTTGATAGCCTCTGTCACGACAGTGGATTGGCTAGGCTCTGATCTACCATCGAGGGATCACCTCTTTATGAGTTTTGTTAGACACCCTTTGTAGGCTATAGAGAAGCTCTAATCGATAACCCCATTCGCAGGACTCTATTCTTCCTTTGTTTGATTTCTTAACAGATTTCATCATGTGCTCTGTTTCACTTGCTCTGTTTTTATTCTTATTGCATTTAAGTTTTGTTTTGATTCATCACTCGTTATATTCATGATTGGCTTGACTTGATTGTTCTATTGCATCCTATCTGCATAACATCTCACCATGTTGGATTGATACTCTTTATGCTACAATGACATCGATAATACATATTGAGAATTGATTGCATCATTTAGGGTTGATAAAATCCTACTATCCACAATGTCTGCTTGCTGTGAACTTCAAGCGCGGATCCATTGCAGTGTTGAACTTTTTACGATTACTGCTTACTCTCCGTCCTGGCACAATGTACTTTGGAGCTTTCAGCTCACTCCTATTAGTACCCAAAGGATTATCTCGAGACACCTGGGAGTTGTTATCATTCAGAATTGGCTTCTTGTCTCTGGGATCGAGTGATCTGTTTTACGATTGATCGATTTGTTGCATTCGAGGTGTTTCCAAAATCATCACTATTTCTGGGGGATTGATCGATTTAGGCAGGATTTGATCGAGCCGCGATGATATTGTTATTTCCGGAGTTGAGTTGGAATAATTGGGATCGATCGATCATGGGGGTAGATCAATCAATCTATGTATTTGTCCAAATTTAATGGAGAAAGTGGAGATTTTTTTTGTGTCTCCATGATGTTGGCAAAAATAACCTTTCTTTATGCTCTCAGTAGAATCCTAAATACGTGCAAACCCAATCGTTTCCATCCTATAATATACAAACTCATCATCTTCTTACCAATGCAACCTCTAAGGAATCCTCCGAATGCACATTCTTCATTATCTCATTTGTGATCTCATCAATGTAATCAATCCATAAAGTTTTGCCATCAATAGAAGGCTTCTTCATCATCTTCTCAACATCAAACTTCATTACTAAATCACTGAGATGAAGGTCAAGCTTACATTTTTGAACATTAAGTATCGCTCATGCGGTTGTTAAAAATGGTCTACCAGGAATGATGGGATTTTGTGGCCCTTCCACAAATTCCAACACAATAAAATCAATCAAGATCCAACATTCACCAATCTTCATATGAATGTTCTCAAGTAGGCCAATTGGATATCGATCCACTAATACCAAAGAGATCTGGCATGGCTTGAAGTCAAACAGCCCAAGGCGTTGTGAGGCAGATGGTGCCATTAGACTCACACTAGCCCCCAAATCACCCAAGTAATGGTTGAATTTGAGGTCCCCAAAAGTGCAAGGCAGAGTAAAGCTTCTCGGATCCTCACGCTTTTCATGGAGTTTGTTCTGCAAAATGGCACTACACGCATGTGTAAGAATCATCTCTCCCTTCTCCACTTGTCATCTTATCTATAATGATGGCTTTCATATATTTCTCCAACGTCGGGACCATCTTTACATCATCAACAAATGGTAGTCTCACTTTTCGTTCTCCCACAATGTTTTTCATCTTTTCCAACTCCTTTTCATGGATCATGTTCTTTCGCCTTGCAGGGTATGGAAGCTTAGGCATGTAGGGTGGTGGTGGTATATATGGTGGTTCATTTCCAGAAGCAACATTGGTTCCAGACCCTTTAGCACATGTAAATTGATTTTTGGATCTGTATTTGATTTAAAGTCATGGGATCGATCGATCCTGTTATGGATTAGTCAATCCTCGTCATCATCAAATTTTTATGGAATCATGTTCTATTATGCAGATTGATCGATCGTTGAGATGGATCAATCGATTTGTTGCTTGGATCGAGCGATCGCTGGGGAGGAACGATCGGTCTCTCTGTTATGCGATTATTGTTGAGATGGATCAATCGATTTGCTGCTGGGATCGAGCAATCGCTGGGGAGGAATGATCGGTCTCTCTGTTATGTTATTATCGTTGAGATGGATCAATCAATTTGTTGATGGGATCGAGCGATCGCTGGGGAGGAACGATTGGTCTCTCTGTTATGCAATTTTGGAGCAACTTCGTTTCCACTCCTAAGCGTGATGGCTTGGATTTATGCCTTGGGGTTGGTCTCTGACTTCTCTGGAAGTGTTATTGAGAGAGTTTTGACTGTTGCAACAGTGTGAGAAACATGAGATTCAAAAACTTTCATGTGAGTACTCAAGGAGTCAATATTCCCATTAAGGTCTTTATACATTTCACTAACCTTAGCATTGATCTCACTAGCAAACTTCTTCCGACAATCAAGAATTTGCTGGAACATAAGCTCAAGCATGTCTTCAGAACCAATATTCTAAAATTGTTGCTTAGGCTAAAACACAGTATTACTGATAACTCCATATTTTACCTGTTTTAAGCATGTAGTTAAGTTCATTTTAGCTTCAATTCATCCCTTGTTCATACCATTTAGAATCGTTTTTGGTCCATATTGCATACTTAGGAGTTTTTGCATTAGCATTGCATACATATTGCATTTTGGAGTTATTTTCAGGGTAAAATGGATGCTTACTGGGGCAAATCAAACCGAGTCCAACTCTGGAGCTTATGACANTGCCTATGCTCTAATTCCATGTGATCAATATGAAATTAGCATTAAGAACACTAACCCAGATGTGATCTACATAGATCTAAGCTTAAACACCCTAAGAGACTACATATTAACCCTAAATCTAACCCATCCTCAAGAACCCTAATTCACTACTCAGAATACATGTTCAAGAACACAAACCCAGAAATGCAAATAAAGTTCATAATCATAAAGATAAAGATGAGATTAGATGAGATGTGAAAAAACTAAATGCAGAAATCAAATAGATAGAGCAAGATCTGATTACAAAGTTTAGAGAAGATCAAAGGAAGGACAGAGAAAAAGCTAGATCTAAACTTTGCCAAAAAGGGACTCATTAGGTTAAAATGACACAATTTATACCCTTTGTCAAAAACCTAATCACAAAAAGACAAAATAGCTAATCGATTAACGGGCTCGAGCAAGAATGGGTCTTGGAGTCTTAGCTCGACCAGTCTGGTGAGTTCACTCGATCGAGTGCTGCCCCTTTTTCCAAGGTGGCGTCTTGATGTTCTTGGACTCGAGCGAGTGGGGTGGTCGAGTGTACTTGGCTAAACCAAGCTCGATCGAGTGGGACGGTCGAGAAGCGTCTAGTGGTACAAGATTGAGTCTTGAAGGTCTAGCTCGAGCACTCCTGGTCGAGTCCTCTAGTCGAGTGCCTCGTACTCGAGCGTGCTGGTTTGAGTTAAGCCTCCAAGTCAAGCATGTTGGTTCCTCCTTGTCCATATAAGCCTCAAGACACTCCTTTTTCACTTGATAAACACTCAAATGTGCAAATGCATACAATGGCAATGCAAAATTCCTATATACATGCTAAATGGACTTAAAGGTCTATAAATGGTATGAACAAATGGAGAAACAATGCTAAAGTGACACTAAATGGATGCTTAAGACATGTAAAATATGGATATATTAACTCTCCCAAACTTAGTATTTGCTTGCCCTCAAGCAAACAAACAAGAACATGCTGGAGAGGAGGTTTGAAAGTGGGGATCCAGAGTCTAAACATGCTGGATAGAGAAAATAACATCTATGTCCAAGTTAACAATTCTAAAAAGCAGGGTGAATGAGTTCTACTCTAGAAAATCTTAGCCATGAACCTCTCAACACAATCTAACAACAGCATTAACTTAGACTTGCATTCAAATCAACCAATCCCTTTAACATTCATTAAGCTGAAACCGTGAATCAAGTCATGCACATCAAATGAGCTCATTAGGCTGGGGTGGAAGGCTTAAGTGACAAAAATGGTCCCTTCTTAAAAGGTTTTATTAAATCAATGCAGGGATCTCTCAAGAAGTGAAATGAGCTTTAGAAGAATGCTAAAGGTAAGAGCCAACCTATGCATACAAGAATAGACTCTCATCTACCCAAAGACACATAAAAGGTTCCCCCTTCCTATCTCTAAACCCATCATATGATCCTGTTTCTACCTTTAAGGCATTCTTTGGCCTTTAAACTTCCTTGGGATCAACTCACAACTTCTTTTCTTTTTGATTTCATTCTAAGGAGAGGATTTTTCATTTGGTGACTTCTAGCGGGTTTGGTTTTCTTTTGTTTTTAAATAGCTAAGGCTCTCTTTTCTTCTTTTCTTATAAAGCTAACTAGGCATTTTACCTTTCTTTTAATTTCACAGAGCCTCTTTTATCTTTTATTCCCCAAACCCTTTACTAGAAAACTTTGGTTTCCCCTCCTAAGAACTCTTAACCTTTCTTTCTTTTCTTTCCCTTTTCCCATCTTTTCTTTTAAGCATAACCGCTCCCCAAACCCCAGATACAAGTTCCCACCTAGTCCTATCCGGTTCAAAAAGCGTGAACCAGAACTATATGAGAAATTATTCATGTCGGCTCGAACCTAACACTTTCTACAAAGCTCATTTCGAAAACAAGGCCTAACACACATCAAATATCAATGGTTAGAAAGGAAGGTTGGGTTATGGTGGGGTAACTGTTCCAAAAATATGAATCAGCTACTTGTATTCACAAGAGTAGTAAAAAGGGTGAAAGAGAATCCAAGTATGTGTAAGTATCCATGAGCTCATAATTAAATGCATGAACATGATAATTCTAATTCAAATTCAGGTTCTAAATAGATAGGGAATGTCATTAAATCACAGCAAGCTTTCATTAAGACATGAAGATCAGAATAATGCTTTAAAGATCATGGTGCTATCTTCAACTTTCAGACTCAATCGGTAAGCTTTAAACAATTTCTAACGAGGGCACATGTGCTACTCCGTGAATCAGCAACTTAACAAGACTATAGTCATCCTTATCCCCTATGCGAATGCAAACCTATATGAGAAATAGCATAAAGTAAAATGCAGCGGTATATACAATGGTTTGATGGTGTGTTTACCTCAAGGTTGCCACTCGATGCATAGACTCGAGCATGTCTGCCGAGTATGGCAATCGAGTATGTCTATTGCCCAAATTAGCTTGCTTAGCTCAAGCTCCTTGCACTACAAGAAAACAGCGTTTTAGCAACTACATCTGGCGACTATATATTTAGTCGCCAAATGTTGCGACTATTTAGCCATTAATATGCGACGGTTTTGCGACCAAAAATATTTAGTCGTAAAGCAGTCGTTGTATTGCGACCAACGGCAGTAGTCGGTAATATAGTCGTAAATTAGCGACTAATTTATGACTATTTTGCAGACAGAAAACATTAGTCGCAGAATAGTCGCTAATTTGGCGACTAATATGCGACTACAACCCATAGTCACTAATTTGGCGACTTAATATGCGACTACAACCCGTAGTCGCCATTTGGTGGCATTGTAGTCACTATTTAGTCACCATAAATACCTATATAATCAAAATTCAATAATATATACACATTAATGACGTTGTAGACGTTCTTTCATCGAGAAAATATAATAAATACGTAACTATTTATTCTAGGTATGTATATATATATATATATATAT
>VBRH01003073.1:0-13494 GCA_014578085.1 Cardamine resedifolia
TTGGATCGCGTGACAGGACCTTCGAGCTCGGTCAATGCTTCCTCGAGGACATCTTCCTTAGCTCGCATATCGTCCGTAGCTCGACTATCCTTAGCTCGCCTATCGATGACTGCATCAGCTCGCCTATCATCAGCTCGCCTTTGTTCCGAACTCCTATGTTCCGAGCTCCTGAACATTTCCAGCTCGCCCCTTGACTTCGACCGTGTGATCGGTCCTTCGGGAATGACCAAAGCTGCTTCTGTATCTTCCTCCGAAGCCTGCGTGTCCATGATCATATCAGGGGAGAGAAAGAGTAGCAAGTATTGTATGGTTGATTTGTCATAGTATTGTACGGGAATAAGTGTAGAAGGTTATTGGCATTGAGATCAAAGATGAAATCCAGCGATGAAGTGCTTATGGACTATGTTGCGAAATTGTGGGTTGAATCTTGAAAGCTATGAATGTCTACAGTCTAGTACATGGTGGTCTGGATCCTGTCAGGTAAGAATTTCTAGTGGCTTTACTATGGTGAATGTGTGTGTGGTGCTCTTCTGACAAAATGAGTTTCTGTGTTTTCAAACTTCCTCTTGTTTAGTTTTTTGTTTACTTGAGGGCAAGCAAAAACTAAGTTTGGGGAGTTGATATATCATGGTTTTAAAGCCATGATATGTGTTTATAATAGAGTCTTTATGTGTATATCGAGTCCTTTTAGAGTTTTTTTACAGGTTTACACATATTTGGGATCATTTGGACATTATGGAGCAATTATGGAGCATTGTAGCTGAGAAGTCGAAGTTGGTGTTTTTCGAGTTCATCTGCGTCAAGTGACACAACACCTTTCGAAGACTCTTTATTTTTGAAAATTTGCAGTTTTTGCCTAGAAGTTCCATGTATTTACAAAAGAGTCCAGCTCATGTTTAGACTATATAATTAGGGTTTTTAAGTTCTGTTAGAGATATGTAGACTTTGAGCGACAAAAGTGGGAGAGATTGAAAGTTTGGGGCTGATCTTATTACTTTGTTCTACTTTGAGAGAAGATTTCAAACCTCTATTTCTATTTCTCTATTCTTATTCATATGATATTTATTCTGTTCATGTCTTTGATTTCAATTGATATGTGTGAGTAGATCTCTTGTTAGGTTTGGGAAATTCTCATTAGGATTTTCATGGAATGATATATTGATTGATTGGTTAGGATTCAGACTTGTTAGTTCTTCACCTAGTTTTTTTTTAAAGCTAGTTCTGGATTGATCACCTAGAATCAAGATCATAGGTTTTAAAATTGGCACGACGATGCGATTTATAATCTGACAGAACGTAGAGTGAGCAAATTAGATAATTGCAAAGAAATTTGGATTAGATAATTTGTGAACAAATTGAACTTGCGCTTAATGCTTGTTAAGGATTTAGAATTCGCATCTCTCTTGCTTTTTAGCCTATCAAAACAATATGAAAAATCCATGTTAGATGAGAAGAAATCATTAACCGGACCAGGTTTTATTATCATCGATTTAAAGCCATTAGAAACTATTTTTAAGGTTCTAAGAAATCTTGGTAAGTTCGGAATATCCATGGTGTGAACTCATATGTTTGCTCCAGTCTTGTCCTCACCCATGACTTCAAAGACATAAAGAGTCTTCTCGCCATCATACGCAAAGTATTTGGCACTTGGCTCGGCTTGCTTTTCCTTGATCACTTTGCTAGCATTTTGTTCTCCACTTTCTTCGAGATAATCACTTCTTTCATTACAGTGTGGCTCTATTCTATGATGATGTTTCCCTTGTGATGCTTGTCCTTTATCCTTAGAATTTTCATGCAAAATGTTGTTAAATTCACTCGGTAGCACCAGTGCAAGGTTAGTGGCACACAACATTTTATTCGAATCAAACAATTTCTTAGGATCAAATAGATCATCATAGTGAGTCTTTCCAGCCATAGAAAAGAGACTAGTCTTCTTACCTCACCCACATTTTCCTTTCATTTATAGTTGGTCAAGATATACCTCGTGAGGAGACATTGGAACAAGGGTGGTCTTTTGGCCTTTAAACTCAAAGGTGTGCCGGTTGGTGAATCCATCATGCATGACTCTACGATCAGATTGTCATGGTCTTCCAAGTAGGATATGACCACCTTCCATAGGCAGCACATCACACAAGATTTCATCTTCATATCTTCCAATGACAATCGGCACTTCTACTTGATGCTTAACCTTCATCTCACCTTGCTCATTGATCCATTGGAGATTATACGGCTTAGGATGCTTCTTAACTTCTAATCCAAGCTTCTTAACCATGACCTCACTTGCTACATTAGTACAGCTCCCACCATCAATGATAAGACTACACACTTTGCCATTAACAAGACATCATGTGTGGAACAAGTTATCCCTTTGTGCTTGTTCCTCGGTCTTAGTTTGAATGCTCAACGTCCTTATGGCCACAAGTTAGTCTTCCAAAGTTGGTAGCTCCACTGAAACATCTTCTATTGGCTTAGGATCAACAGGCTTTTCTTCGGACTCGTACTCACCATCATCTTTTAACACCATGATGCGCTTGTTGGTACATTCATTCGCATAGTGTCCTATGCCTTGAAATTTGTAACAATTGATGTTACTTGTCCTTGTCTCAGCCTTGCCTTTATCTCCTTGTCTTGCCACAAAAGGTTTAGGTTCCAATCTCGTAGTGTTAGAGTGGTTGCTATATCCTTGTTCTCTCGGCTTCTCTTCTCTTGAATAATTTCCTCTTCAATAGTTCTTACTTCCGGCTCCATGACTTGGTCGTGTAGAGTCTCTTCTCTTGCGCTGTTGTTCTATGAGAATAGCATGGTGTAACATCTCTTGAAGGTCCATATGATGTTGCATCTCCAACTTGTCTTGAATCTCTCGTTGCAACCCACCAAGGAACCTTAACATGGTAGCTTCACGGTCTTCACGCACATCATCTTTAATCATCAAAGCTTCCAACTCTTGATACTAATCCTCCATGGTCTTACTTCCTTGTGTCAGCCTCCTAAGTTGATTATGCAACTCAAGGTAATAGTAACTAGGCACAAACATTTTCCGCATAGTAGTCTTCATTTTGGTCCAAGTTTCAATCGGATGCTCTTGGTTTCTTCTCCTAGATATCACGAGCTGATCCCACCAACTCAAAGCATAATCACTGAACTAAGTAGCCGCAACCTTCACCTTATTAACTTCCGGATAAAACTGATACTCAAAGAACATTTCGATCTTCTTTTCCCACTCTAAGTAGGCATCGAGATAATTCTTCCCTTGAAACTGTGGTATACGAAGGTTGAGACTTCCAAAGTTGCCTTGCTGTTGTATCCTCTCATCTCCACCACATCTTGATCTCATATGACTGCTATGAGAAGAGCCACTATAGTATTCTTCTGTCCCGATGTCTCTTGGTCTCCGCGGAAGGTCTCTCGGCAAAGCTCTCGGGTTTTCTTCCTGTCGCCTTGCTTGCTCAACGTTACTCCCTTCATTTCTTCCTTGCTTCACCCTCTTTCGATTGGTATCATGGTCGAGGAACACAGGCATAAGTTCTTCACGGAGAGAACCGATCTTTTCATTTCATATGTTCCAACTTCTTCGTGAGGGCTTCAATTAGTAGTTTGTTGTTGTGGTGGCTTGACTCGGTTTGATCGGACGCCATCTTCCTGAAAAAAAACACAAAACTAAACCAATAAAGAGTTCTAAAGAAAGAAATCGCAATCAAACAAGCATAAAACAAAAATGACTCCTCATATGCCGAAGAACCCTAATCGTAACTGTCTGAAGAAATCTATCTCAAAAAATTATCAAAACAACTCCTAAAATTTCAGATTTAATTATTTAAAATACTAGACTCTTCCTAGGTTCAGATGCAATTGATTTGATAATTTTATCACAAGCCAATATTTTACGAAAATTGAAACAAGATCGGACAGAAACACTTAACTTCTCGATGGTTGCTCTGATACCACCTGATACGATTCTGGTGAGGAATCACAACCGAAAACCAACACCGAGATGTTAAGATTAGAATAGGATGGTTCTAGACCCGATTACCAAGCACCTAGAATAGGATCGAATGTCGCCACAAGAGGATGCGGAAAGTTCACTAGATGAGACTAAGAGCGTCAAATTCGAATCACATGAAAACGAGAGGCAATGATCTATAATTTTGATAGATGAAGAACATACAAATAAATTGGAAGAGTTATAAAGAGAAAGGAGGCGAAGAGGGCAAAAAGAAGAAGTAAAAGCAACGAGTTACGAGACATGCCTCGTAAACTCGCGCGATGACCATGCAAACTAAACAACAAAATTTGAAAATTCAAAATAGATAGATAAGAGATATGGGCCACGAAATGATGCAATGAGACGGGCCTTGGAGGTGGATCAAAATCAGAAAATGACATAGATGAACATGAGGCCCAAACACCTTACTAAAAACCTTTCCTAAAAAACCACTTGGGAAAAACCGAGGAGAAAGGAAAAAGAGTATGTTTGGTCCCCATGGTCATTTGCTAAGTGTCTTGGGTGTGTATCTCGACCAATAAAGTCTTGATACCGTCTTGATAGCTCAAGTGATCCGTATGAGTCTTCACTTGTTGATACGATGATAGTAGGATTTTTTCACTATTTTTAATTCCCTAAAGCTATCATGTCGTTGTAGCTATTAAGGTGTCAATCCAAATGGGTGTGTTGTTAAACAATCAGGATGTGATCAAATTCTCCTAAGTCAAGCCAAATCAGAAGGGTGTTTGTCACTAACAACCTAGACAGAATGAAACATGCAGAAAATAAAATACTGGCTATAGACTCGGTCAGATTTAGCCGAGTGGTAGTGAAAATACAGATAATAGCAGGAAATAATATGGAGAAGAAAGGTCCTGAGAATGGGGTAATTGATCTGCAGTCCTCCTTAGTCTACCGTANGAAGTCTCCTCTTTCTTGGCATTGCACTCGGATTGAGTATATCGAATGCTCTTCATCATTAGATCAAGTAATGGACTCGGGCAAGATTGGCCGAGTGATTCCCACCGAGTTCTTTACACCATTCTTCCTTAGCTCCAGCAAGCGTCCATTTACCCTGAAAATAACTCCAAAATGCAATATGTATGCAATGCTAATGCAAAAACTCCTAAGTATGCAATATGGACCAAAAAGGATTCTAAATGTTATGAACAAGGGATGAATTGAAACTAAAATAGACCTAAATACATGCTTAAAACAGGTAAAATATGGAGTTATCATACGACCCTAGGAGCCTCCAAAGAAAAAGAACATAGAGTTGGCAACATTGTACACGCAAAGGTCAAGTATGGAGCAAAGGAAGCTATTGGAGCACTCATTAAAGACAAGACTTGGTTCCGGACAAGAAGCTATCACCCGACTTTTAGAGTTTCACTACCATTGGTGAAAACTCTCTCGGATCATTTGAGCTTTCAAGATGGTATCAAGACTTCATTGGTCGAGATACACGCCCACTTAGCAAATGGCCATGAGGGTCATGCATACTCTTTTTCTCTTCTCCTCGGTTTTTCCCAAGTGGTTTTCTGGAAAAGATTTTTAACGAGGTGCATTGGGCCTCATGTTCATCTTGTCATTTGTTAAGTCCGATCCAACTCCAAGGCCCAAACTTCTTCAAACATTTTGTGGCCCATCTCCTTTCTATCTGATTTGAATTTGAATTTTGTTGTTTAATTTTTAGTGTATTCTTGCGCGAGTTTACGAGGCATGTCTCGTAACTCGTCGCCTTCTTCTTCTTCTCTTCTTGTTCTCTTCGCCTTCTTTCTCCTTATAATTCATCCGATCATTTGAATGTATTCTTATCTATCTTTTTAATCAAAAACTTCTTTCTAAAACATAGATCATTGCTTTCATTTTCGTGTGATTCGATCTCGAAGCTCTTAGTCTGATCAAGTGGATTTTCCGCATCCTCTTGTGGTGACATTCGATCAATTAAATCTCTAGGTGCTCTTTAATTGGGTATAGAACCAATCTATCATCCCCTTAACCTCTCGGTGATGATTTTGGGTTGTGATTCCTCACGAGGGTCGCATCACTTGTAGTAGTGACACTCTAAAGGACGGGTGAAAACTTCTAGTCCGAAACCAAGTCTTGTCTCCATTGAGTGCTCCACAAGCTTCCTTTACTCCATACTTGATCATTGTGTAGAAAATGTCTCTTTGTCTTTGGAGGCTTCTAGGGTCGTATAAGTACGTTGAGTACTTAAGGGATCAAATCCACGGAGAAATAAGAATAACACACAATGAATACAAGCCAAATATCCAATCTAAGCGAATAAAGAGTGTGTTTTCGAAACCAAATTCAAATGTAAACAAAGCGGGAAACTAAAAAAATGGTTTTAGAAATTTAAATAAAGAAAATCGAACTTTCGGGAGATGATAGATGTATAGGGTGATTGACTTCTAACTAGCGGAGCTTGATTCTATTTCGTAGAACTAAACCAACGGTCTTAGAATACTAATATAGACTAAAATACTTTCATGGCACTAATCTCTTTACCAATAATTTGGTAATCAATAACTTTTGTTAGCTACCAAAATGGTCAATAAACATTAATTGCAAGCCTAACTAACAACCAATTATCCTAATTAACTATCTTCATAGGCTAGAAATACTAAATACTTTGATATTTTGGTTCAAGCATTTTAACAAATACCTTGTGGGCATGAAAATACCTAAGCTCTAAACTACCAATTTCTTGGCTAATCTAGCTTTAAGAACACCTATCAAGCATGGAATCTAAGAGTTACAAGCCTAAACTCCATTAACTATTCATCAATCACCCTAGATCTAACATTCCCAAAAGTCCTAAAAAGACTACTCAATCATCATTCATGAAAACACAAATCAATTGGTTTGATTAATGCATAATTATGATTAAGAGAAGAATAGTTGAAAGATTTAAGAAGAGAAAGAGATTTGATAACTTAGATCAAAGAGAGTCATACAAAATATCCAATAGAGGCAAAGAAAAATCTCTAAAACCAAGCATATGTCTAATTTTAGGTCTATAATGCTATTTATACTAAGCAAAACGCGTCATGGATCGACCCAGGATAAACCAGGTCGGATCCAAAAAGTATCTTCCGAAGGCGGCGGTGGCAGTCAGGACCGCCAGGATGAGCACATGCATGGTTTGGCGGACACTCCTTGGCGGTCAAAGGGCCGCTAGGATCAACATCTGAGGCAATGAGTCTTTGTCTTGGTTTGTGTTTTTTCTGGCGGTGCATGGTTTGGCGGAGGGGTCTCTAGGATGAGCATGCACGGTCTAGCGGTGGTGGTTGGATGTACACCTGGAGCTGCTGAAGTTCCCATCCTCGTCTAGTTGTCCTTGGCGGTCTGTCCTGGCAGTGGGGATCGCCAGGATGAGCTAGTTTCTATAGAAACCGTCTTTTCTTCGCTCCGCTTGTCTCAAACCTCATCTCTCAAACTCCAAGCTTTAATATACCTAAAAAGACTCAAATGACTATGCAAATGCTAGGATAACATTATATGATCATCAAATGTTCAATCATGCAAATGTCAGACTAAAGAGCCTGTTTACAACTCTAAGTGATATGAAATCAATGAAAAGAGAACAAAAATTGAATGCATAATGAATGTAAAGAAACCGTAGATATCAGTTTTCTACGAGTAGTGTAAGTGAATTATACATTTTCCAATATTCCTTGTTTTTGAGAAAAAAAAAAGGTCCTGTAAAAGAAACACATCTAGCAGAAACTATAGACACAAATGACATTATCATCGGATACTAAAAATTCCTAAAAACTTGAAAAGCCTAAACGAAAATACGTTAAAATGCAAAAGTAGTCACGAACTCATCTACTCTATTTCTTCAGTTGTTTGTGTTGAGATATGTTTTTCAACTCATTATTTATAGTATATGGCGAGAACGGAATGGAAGTCGTCATGGGGAAACACCTACCCCGTCTTTAAAACTTACGAAAATGATTAATAA
The DNA here is from genome assembly GCA_014578085.1 of Cardamine resedifolia. Lineage (NCBI taxonomy): Eukaryota > Viridiplantae > Streptophyta > Magnoliopsida > Brassicales > Brassicaceae > Cardamine > Cardamine resedifolia. The sequence goes on from VBRH01003073.1 coordinate 7,956, forward strand.
GAGCATTCGAAACAAGCTAGGCATTGGTTTCAAACCCATAGCAATTAATTTTCCCTAAAAAATATTTTTGGCTATATTTTTTAAATATTCTGTAATATGAAACATCCGTGGTAAAACAGTTTTTGATGAATCCAATTTTACATTCATACCAAAACAAAAAATAATAAATAAATAATTAATTAAAAAATACAAAAGTACGTAAAAACGTACGGACACTACAAAAAGGTTGTTATGTCCATTTATATTGTATGTGGAAATTTCCATTTTTAACTTTTTATATTATCATCGTCAATACGTTTTGTTTTAGACTTTCTACATAAACTAAACAAAATGATAAAATACTCCAAATAAGTAAAACATAGGAAAACGAATCAAACGTGGGATATATAGAGGGCTAGACGATTGTAGGGTAATTAAGTTCATAACACACGTTACTAATTAACAAACAAAATATTCAAGTAAGTTACTAGAAAACTAAAATCCAAGCGACAGAGAGGACAAAGAAATCTATGTTTCCATTTCACCCCCAGGTGGCGACGGTACGTCATCGTGTGTAATCTCAGATCCGGGGGAGATAATGAAAACACAAATCCTCTTTCTTCTACGAAACCCTAAAACCTTAAGCGCGACGTGGAAGACAGCCACGTGAGCCCACTCTGTCACCAAGTGTCGTGAGTTTGTAAGCCGTGAAGCCGTCACTTGGCGGCGAGAGAATCACCGGAAGATAATTGTCGGTGTGACAAGTGAACCTTGAGTTCTTGAAATGTTGACTGAACGCTTTTTTCCCCTAATAATGGAAAATCAAACACAAAATTGCAACAACTTAACAACTCTAAATAAACAACAATTACTAAACCAAGAACGCAAGAATCAAAGAGAATCTTTAACCAAAAAATCATGAAAAAGAGAACACAAAATTGGAACAACTTAATAACACTAGATAAGGAACAAACATTACTAAACGAAGAATACAAAAGACTCTAAAAAAAAGAAAACAAAAGATTCAAAAACACAAAATTGCACGACTTAACACAATTGCAGCAACTTACAAACTCTAAATTAACAATAACAAGTATTAAACCAAGAATCAATGAGAGTCTTTAACCAAAAATAAAACAAGGAAAAAAAGAGACTCGAACACAAAATTGCAACAACTTAACAGTTCTAAATAATCAACTAAAATTACTAAGCCAGGAATAAAAGAGTCTCTAACAAACAAAAGAAAACAAGACTGAAACACAGAATTGCATAAACTTAACTCTAAATCATTATAAAAAAAGGCTTCAACTCCAAATAAGTAAATTTGCAACAATTGAAAACCAAAAAAAATTAAAAATGCAACAACTACTAAACCAAGAATAAAAGAGACTGAAACACAAAATTGCACAACTTAACTCTAAATCATAATAAACGAAAAAAAAACTTTTAACTCTATAATTTGCAATGATTGGAAAACCAAGATATATGTAACGATTGGAAAACGAAGATATATGCAACAAAAATTACTAAACCAAGAATAATAGAGACTCAAACACATGTGCACAACTATCCCTAAATCATTAAAAAAAAAGTGCTTTAACTCTAAATATGCAACAAATGGAAACAAAAAGATATGAAACGACTGAAAACCAAAAAACAATGCAACAAAAATTACTTAACCAAGATTGAAAGAGACTCAAACACAGAACTTAACTCTAAATCAAATAAAGAAGGGCTTTAACTCAAAATATACAACAGTTAAAAACCAAAAATTTATGCAACAACAAGTACTAAACCAAGAATAATAATACACTCAAACACGAAATTTCAGAACTTTTTTGTTAAAGATTTCAGAACAAAATTTCAGAACTTAACTCGTAATCAATTAGAAAAGCCTTTAATTCTAAATATACAACAATGACAAAACCAGGGAGACTCAAACCTGATACTTAGCAACAGTGATTTCGCAAACCTTTTTGTTCCCAATATAGTTCCAAAAGAAGTTGTCAAAATCTCGCCGGAATCTCTCTGCTGCGACGGAGCTAGTGAAGTTAACAAAGGCGTAACCCAAATTAGCGTGTTTCCTGTTGCACATTTAATATCAATCATCACCAACATTGCAAGAATCATTTATTTAACCTTCCAGTCAAAAATAAAGAAAATAACTTACACAAAATCGATTGGAAGATAGACAAAATCATATGAAGAACGTTTTTTGTCTCCTAAAGCAGCTCCTTCGTTGTGTTTCCGACAATGAGTGTCCAAAATTTTCAGAAGAAAATTTCGTCTACAAAATTAGAAAACACAAAAAAAATCTTATATTTTCTAATATAATCTCCAGAAAACTATTGAGAAGAGATCAAAAGCTAACCCGAAACAGTTTGGTATGTTCCGAATCATAACGGATGTTTTTCCGGCGAGCTTATCTTCCTGAAAAGGCTCAGGCTTTGCTGAAAATTTTCCATTTTTAGGGATTGCTAAAAAGTTTCTAACTTTAGGCTTTGCGGAAAAGTTCTTTAAATGCCGTGGTGGAAGATATCTCCGGAACCCCCAACGGAAAGGCTTTCCCGGCTTAACATCACTACCGTTAAAAGCTTTACAAGGCTTCTTGAATGGAAGCTCGTAGGTGTGGTTATTAAAGTAGAACATATGAGGAGGAGGATAGTAGAACTTAGGGTTTTGAGGAAACGCCGGTGAGAATACCGGAGCTCCGGGAGAAGGACGAGGAGGAGGATAGTGAAGCCTTGGGCTCTGAGTAATCGCCGGATTGAACGCCGGAGCATCCGGGTTTAAAACTTTAACTGAAAGCTTCACTTCCATTGATGTAAGAAGTTTACAGTGAGAGGGATGAAAATGTTGAGAAGATAAGTGTGAATAAAACAAGAATGAGAGAGAGAAGAGAAAAGAAGATGCGTGTCTTGTTATGTGAGAAACGAGGAGAGAGTTGTAGTTTTGGTGATTGAAAGTGTCAGAGAAAAGAAAAAGGAAGAAGAAGATTTCAGAAGAGTTTTTAGGTTATTTTCTTTAAAAATGTTTTGTTTCTTTTGCATTTAATGTCTCTTGTACGAATTATTTTTTTATTTTTTTGCAAAAAGATGGTAGGCTTTTTATGGTTTATTGTATTTGATCTGGCGGCGTGATTTGAGAGAGATAGAGGTAGAGTTTATCCACTGTGCTCTTTCAACGTATCTTCTGATTTGTACAATTTGTGTTAATTGCAATTGTAGGACAAATGTTTATACGCTTTTATAGATTCTCGAATGGTGCCAAATCCGATTAGAATTTGGTTTTAAAAAAAAATATTGGAAAAGTAGAAACGTTTCTAATAAATATTTGTTGGATTAATATTTACACTATTCACAATTAAAAAAATAAATATAATTGTAGTCCTGTAATAGATTATCACTATAACTTTATAATAGGTCATCACTATAGTAGTATAATAGATTTTGTGTAATAGACTCTCACATATTTTTTTTTTCATGTGTTTTTACACATTTTCTCTATATTTTTGTTTTCTTTTCTTTTATTTTATTTATTTTTTCTCTTCTTATGATTTCTTTCATTACTATCTCACAAACAAAATATAAAAAAATTAAAAAATAAAATTATATTTTTAAAAAACTTTTGTGAATCTAATGAGATCTATTTTCTATAGATATATAACCAAAAATTATCATATACATCCAAAAAAATTTATATATACCATATTATACACTACATTTGTACACCGTTAAAACCATCATCTTGTTTTACACACCACCTAATAAATACATTCATTCCTATATACACAATTTTAAGTTTAAATTTTTCTTTTAATCTAACGAGATTCATTGTATATTGATGTATAACCAAAAAATTTCATGTACACTGACTTTGTACACTATCTCCCATTTGGTTTTTGTATTCCTATAATCTTTATGTACATCGTTTCGTACATAGTGATATATGATGGTGATATATGATAATATACGGAATATGTTGGTATACAAAACGAGTCAGTATACAAAAAAAAAAGACGGTGTACACATCGAATTGGTGTACGAGATGAGTTGGTGTACAAGATGAATCTGTGTACGAGACTAGTCGATGTACAAAACAAATAAATGTACAAGACGAGTCGGGGTACAAGGTGACTCGGTGTACGAAACGAGTGGTGTACGAGACAAGTAAGTGTACAAGACGAGTCAGTGTACAAGTGGTGTAAGATGATGTACAAGGCGAGTTGGTGTATAATACGAGTCGGTGTACAAAGCTAGTTGGTATATGATACGAGCCGGTGTACAAAGCTAGTCGGTGTACAAGACGAGTCGGTGTACAACCCGAATCGGTGTATAATCGGTATACAAATCTAAAATAAGGGTATTTTTGCTAGCTCGTGTATATATTGATGTAAGATGATAGTTGTATATGATGATATACCTCATATATCGGTGTTCATCAATGATATACAAAATGAAGCAGTATATGTGTATATACGAGTGAGTGTATTTATTAGGTCGAGTGTACAACAAGATGGTGGCTTTAATGGTATACAAAAATAATGTACAATACGAGTCGGTGTATAAAGCTAGTCGGTGTACAAGCCGACTTGTATAATCGGTTTACAAATCTAAAAGAATGAGATTTTTGTTAATCCGTGTATATAGTGATGTAAGATGATGGTGGTATATAATGATATACAACATATATTGATGTTCATCAATGATTAACCAAATGAAATAGTATATGTGTACATGTAAGTGAATATCCTTATTAGATCAGACTAAAATAAGATGGTGGTTATAACGGTGTACAAAGACAGTGTATGAAACGATGTACATAAAGTTGGATGTACAACAACAATGTACGAGAGACAGTGTACATACCTAGTATACGACGATGATGTAAATAAAAAATTTTAGTTATAAATAAATACAAATAGATCTTGTTATATTCATAAAAATATTTAAAAATATATAATTTTGTTTTAATTTTTTTTTATGATTTTCTGTGAGATAGTGATGAAATAAAAAAAAAAAAGATAAAAAAAAAGGGAGAATTACAGAAACTACCACAATTGGAAAAGAACTTTCGGAATTTGCCACACAGAATAAGTGACCGTGAACAGCAGCATCTGAAGAACGTGGTTGGACGATTTTGTCCTTACTCAGAAGAGAGGAAACGTAAGTGAGTTAACGCGGGGAAGCCGGTGATGTCAGCAGGAGTGCACAGGTGGGAAAATTTTGAATTAGAAAAAAGAGGAGCGGGAGTTTTGGAAAAAGGTGTCGCAATTCTCCATGAGAATATGTGGACATGAATGAGAAATTTTTTTTTCCAAAATGCTTATAAGGAATATGTGGACAGAAAATGTAAATCTGCAGAAATAGAAAACGTGACTGTAACAGAACATCTGAGTAACAGATTTCAGGGAAACAATTGTGTTTGAGAAGAGAAATTACTTAAGGTAAGTAACTTTGGTCGTGTACATATGAATGGTAGACATTTGTATTTGGTAGGTGAGCATTAAATTTAAAATTTTATACCGTTGAGAAACTTCCATGTGATGAAATGGAAAAGG
>VBRH01003088.1:0-10519 GCA_014578085.1 Cardamine resedifolia
CTACGATCTGCTCATTCACGCCCTGCAGAGCTGGTGGAGCGGTCTTCACTAAATGAGTTGTATCTCCTTAACCGCTGATGAGAATCACTTGAAACCACCGTCATTGGAAAGCTAGATCAATTTCCTTTAACTTTCATGACGGGCGCCGGAACTAAATCTGAACGAAAAGTCTTCGTCGGAGTCAATCTTTCAGACGCTTTGGACTGGCTCTGCTCGTGCAGGTTGTAGCGGGGGAGGCATGGAGGTCAAATGACCGCCACGGTTGATACCAGAGCATCAGAGAGCTTCAGGTCATGTATGCTAATCATGGTGGTAGGTGCGTGGCGGTAGGGGACCGCTACAGGCCGTTATTCTCCATAAAAACCGTTATTTCTTCACTCCGTTCGCCTCAGATCTCCTTTCCCGAGCTCCAAGTTTCCCAATCACCTAAAAAGGACTCAAAACACATGAAATATGCAAGAAAACAACCTATGACTCTAAAATGCAAGTTATAACAAAAAGAGACTCAAATGTATGAAAAATTCTCAAAACTATACAAAGTGAGATTAAAAATCTATGAAACTAAACCTTACAATCATGCAAAATATAGTGTTATCATTTCCCAGTTATGGTTCGAAAGTTATCATCGTTTTACTGAAGACAGGTCAATCTGGCAAGAAGCTGAAGGCCTTGCAGAGTCAAAGCCAGATCGATCGATCTAGACCAAATCGATTGATCTGGATCATCACGCATAATGAGATCGACCATGTACAAGCCAGATCGATCGATCTAGGCCCTGCTGACAGTTTCTCCATGATGGTGACATTCAACTCAAAACTTTTCATTTTATAAAAACCCGACTTTTCAGCCATTTCAGGCAACTTTTATGTAATTAATTATGATCAGAGACTTTGGTAATTTGCTCTGAAGAAGCTTGGAAAAACAAGAACTCTCATCTCAAAAACTTCTTCTAATAAGATCTTCTAAACTCTTTTGTTTTAAGATTTTCTATATGTTAATTATGTGTTCTTCATCTTATTTCCTCTGTCTTTCTCTGCAATTATGTTTGAGTAGTTCATTTGTTAGGTCAGGGTTGCTAAAGGGGATTCATGATTTGAATTAGACACAAATAGAGGTTTATCTTATGATCTCTTCATCTATTGTTGATCTTATTGCTTAAACTAGAATAGCTAACTAGTTTATGATCATAGGTTGTTTAAGCTCATCAAAAGTGCTTGTTTAAAAGCTTGAAAAGAACATAGATGAGCGATATGTCCTTAGCCAACGAAAGCTGATGCTAAGGTATTCCGTGAACCGATCAAACCCGCTTGTTAATGCTTGTTTACGATCTTAAGTTCAAACGACGGTTTAGATACTTAAGTTGTTAGACAAAGTAATCGAGGCCATGAAAGTGGATTGATTATTCATTAATGTTTGAGTTTAAGAATGATGCTTATTTATCCTCTAAATAGTTGGCTAATTTGTGATCGTTGAATTCCCGAGAAGAACCCTCGACCTAGCACTCTTTTAATCGTCATTTAAACCGATTTAATTTTGCTCCTTTCGTTTCACATTATAAATTATAAATCACCATATTGTCTTAGCTTAATTTCATTTCCGAAAGAAATCGTAGTGAAACATTTGGTCCTTGTGAATTCGATCCCTAAATTTCTACAACATTTGCTGTGCACTTGCACTAGTTTATAGGGTTAAAACTATGTGTATCAGGGGGATTACGTGGTTAGCCCTCACCTTAGCCACTAAATGACGGAGATAACTCATGCTTTCCTTTTCGGAAAACTTTCCTTTTCAGGACTCTCTCTTCTGGACTCTCCTCTTCAGGCCTCCCTTGTCTGGAATTTACTAAAATATAAACTTTTCCAAATTAGAAACTTCCAGAAATATAAATTAGGGTTTGTGCGACTAATGTTTCTTAACTAGGTCAAGCCATCGTCAGATTCAAACCTCGATTCTGGCCAGAGTTTACATCGGAATCCAAATCTTCCAGTGGATCTGGAAAGCTGACATCTGGGGCTTTCAATTGATATGCGAATAGTCTTCTAACGCCTTACGGTTCACCGGGAAACTGCTCATAAAGTTGGGCGGCACTGGAATCCAATCAGCAAAGATCCGCCTCAGTAGAACGACCATAACTTTCTGACCAGAATCCCGATTTGACACCTGATTGTTGTTATGGCTAGCTGTTGATGTCGTGTATCTTTTCATGAAGTTTAAGCTGAAAAGGAATTCATTTGCTCATCCGTTGCTTCTTTCTGCCAGAACATATCGAATATGTCTTCATCTTCTTTTTCTTCTTTCTCTTTTTCTCTTTTTCTCTCTTCTTCTCATGATCTCTCTCTCTCTCTCTATGATAAGGAGGCACAAAAATCAAAACCCTAAAACTCCCTTAAATATAACATTTCATTAAATTAGGATTTGGATTTAATAAGCTTTTAATAAATTGTAACACCGAAATCTAAATATACGGGATCGGAGTGTTACAATTCTCCCCCACTTAGAAATGAATTCGTTCTTGAATTCGTGGGACTATTTCTCTGCCACTTAGTTTCCAACCCAATGTGGAGTGCCATTCTCCTAAGTAAGATCGTTAACCTTGTAGCAACACCCGATTCTTACTTGGATAACTTTTTTCGTTTGAGCTTACTTTCCTTTTCCAACCCACATACCAATTCTGGAACTAGTCTCTTTTTTCTTTACAGGTCTTAGGGTTTCCATATCCTATTATAGACAAATTATTTTTAAAGAATTACATCTCCAAGGTACTTCTATATCTTAAGGTTCTCTTTTTTTATTCAGTCTCGTTTTCAACGTACTTTGAGCGACCTAAATATCTCAGAATTCCGTTTCCAGATGGTCCCAGATATCCACGGGTTTATTCAATGCAGTTAAATTTTGACCTACATTTGTTGACGGTACTCGTCACGTCTAATGTCCATTCAAATTTTGGAAACTACTCTCACACTCTATGTCCACTCGAATTTCACGTCCTTTTCTGTGAGTCAAGTACTAGTGTAGCCATACTAGCAAACCTTTCTACAAACTTCCGGTTGCTACCTATGACTCCAAGAAAACCATGGAACTTAGTAGCGTTTTTGGGTGGTGGCCAATTGATTATCAAGACAAACTACTTCAAATCCACTAAGACTCTAGCTTATAAGATAATGTACCCGAAACAAATTTAATCTCCCTCAGGACTGTCTCCCGGGTCAGAACCGGTCTAAAATAACCTAGAGCTCTGATACCAAATTATGATACCCGGTTCCTAGCACGACGCTGGTCAACGTGTTAACTTCCCAGTTCCTCCAAATCTTCCTTTAATTGCAAATCCACCAACTAGTAATGAAATTAACTTCCTTCTTAACTAACCTGCAAAAGATGAAGGGGTGAGTAACAGGGGAGTTACTCAGCAAGGTGTGGGATGCTAGGGGCAACACATAAGTCCGCATACCCAACTTTACACCATAACCACGAGAGTCTAGATTTAAAACATGTAGCAATCACGACACCTAAAGCACCCAAGAAATACGAACAATGGGTCCTATGCGAATTAATTGATCGCCCACACCCTCCGTAGAGGCTTCAGTATGGGATAGTACTCAATTACACCGCCCATAGATGCTTTATCGATATTCGGGGTCACGGCTCAATGATCGACTGACTGGCCGTACCCAACACCCAAAGACCCCGGCAGTACATCAATACGCCTACTGAGTCTCCACAAATACATATATATCATATATCACATCACTAGTCACCAAACAAATGTGAAGCACTCATTATGTGAAATCATCTAAATCACCTACGTCCGGTTTAGCACAAAAAAAGCATACTCGATCACAGAGACTCAATCGCAGAGACAATACATATTTTGGTTCTAAACTATCAATGGAAGAGCGTTAGGTCAAGGTAATACAGAAATGAAGGGGGGGGTTACGTGGTTAGCTCTCACCTTAGCCACTAAATGACGTAGATAACTCATGATTTCTTTTTCGGGAAGCTTTCCTTTTCGGGAAACTTTCCTTTTCAGGACTCCCTCTTCTGGACTTTCCTCTTCAGGACTCCCTTTTCTGGAATTTACTAAAATATAAACTTTTCCAAATTAGAAACTTCCAGAAATATAAATTAGGGTTGCTGCGACTAAAGTTTCTTAACTAGGTCAAGCCAATCAAATACCCCCATCATAGTATAGGTTTTCCCTCTTTTCTCTCATTTAAATGGAACCGCCGTCAGATTCAAACCTCACTTTTGGCAGGAGTTTATATCGGAATCTAAATCTTCCGGTGGATCTGGAAAGTTGACATTTGGCACTTTCCATTGATATGTGAATAGTCTTCTAACTCCTTACGGTTCACCGGAGAACTACTCTTGAAGTTGGGCGGTGCTGGAATCTGATCTGCAAAGATCCACCTCAGTAGAACAGCCATAAATTTCTTACCACCGCCCCGATTTGAGATCCGATTGCGGTAATGGCTAGCTATTGATGTTGTGTATCTTTACATGAAGTTTGAGCAGAGAAGGAATTAATTTGCTCATCCGTTACTTCTTTCTTCTAGAACATATCGAATATGTATTTATCTTCTTTTTCTTCTTTCTCTTTTTCTCTCTCTTCTTCTCATGATTTCTCTATTTATGATATGGACGCACAAAAATCAAAACCTAAAACTCCCTTAAATATAACTTCTCATTAAATTAGAATTTGGGCTTAATGGACTTTTAATAAACTGTAACACCGAAATCTAGATATACGGGATCGGGGTGTTACAGTATCTTTGCTTAAACATGATGCCGTCTCGACGGTCTAAAATAATATTTCCGTTAGATTTTTTATTTTATTTCAATGTTAAATGGTATTCCTAAAATTTTTGGGCAGAATCACATACATCTCCACGTCGAGATCGACAAAGTAATCTGCCTAAATTTTGTTATTGTCTGTTAAGATTGATTGTTATGTTCTTGCAATTAAGTCAGTCATATGTTTTTTTCTCCATCGTTTCTACTTCACAAGTGATTAAAAAAGATTTACTTTGGGGGTTGGAATACCAAAGTTCAAGTCTTTCATTTCAATCATAATTGATTGTTTTGGATATCTCTTAAATGCAAAATATATCCTGAAGTTTTAATTAGTTTAGACTTTAGTTTATAGTAATTTCCAACCATAGTTGATTACTGTTATATATCTTTTTTCGATAATAGGCGTGTCAATTTGGCATCCCCAAAAAAGTCAAGTGAATAAATGCTCTTAGCCTTTAATGCGTATCAACATTTTAAAAAATATTTTCATACGAACGGATCGGAACCATAACTAAATTTGTTTCTGTATCCCAATGGCAATAGTTGCAAATATAGCGACCACTCTGTGACTTAACCTTTAGCGAGTCTCAATACTTACCTATGAAGGCACGCACACGATAATTATATATTTCTCCTCTTCTAAAACTTGGGAGCAAATCATTCATGGGGTATAATCTCATGGAGTTGAGTTGTTTCATCATTTTTCTAACAATCTGTAACCACTGATATATTGTATTTTTATAGTTTTTAAAGATCATTTTAGCTTAAGTTTCTTGCATTTTCATTGCATGTTAGGAGTCTAGTTGCATTATTTGCATATCAGAATTTATGCATCAAAGGAGAGAAATTGGAGGAGAATGGATCAAAAGAAGAAGTTTGAAGAAGAAACAGAGTTTCATCGACCTCCTCCATCGGCCAGCATCAATCGCGCAAGCCCAGCGACCAAATGTAGTTCTGTCGGCCATTCATCGGCCAAGAGGAACTGCTGAAGATCCAACGGAAGAAACTTGTAGTTCTGTCGGCCATTTGCATCGGCCAAATGTGACCGATAGGACCCCGCGATCGTTTTCATCGGCCACGTGACATCAATGGGAATCATCGGCCAATCCCAGCGACCTCGAGAGATCGCGCTGGAGAAGAAGAAGAAAAGCCGGAGAACAAGCGGCCATTTGCATCGGCCTTCAGCGATCGATGGACTTCAGCGGGCATATCCATCGGCTAAGCTTGACCGATGGACTTCAGCGGCCGGTTTAATCAATTAGCTTCCAAACCAGGCTGATTTTATGGGTTAAAATGTAAACCATGCCTCTTTTAGCCTTCCCTATAAATACATTTTTTTACCTAATTTGTTAAGGTATGTTTTGTTTTTGAGAATGTCTTAGCCTCTTTTGGAAATATTCAAGAACATTGTATGATTTCAACCTTTTTAATTTATCAAGTTGCATTTTCTTCTTAATCATTTCATCTATTCACATAAGAATCATGATTATGCAAAGAATAAACCCATTCTTTTATGTCTTCCTGATGATTATTGAGTAGTCTTTTATGAACTTTTGGGATTGATAGATTTAGGGTGATTATTTGTAGATTAGTGGAGTTTAGGGTTATAACATCTTAGATCCATGTTTGGTAGGTGTTTTTAATGCTAGATTAGTCTTGATCATATTGATTTAGAAATTAGGCATTTTCACACCCACAAAGTGTTTGATGAAATGTCCGAGCCAATCTATCAAGAGTTTTGCTTTCCTTACCTATGAGAATAGTTGACTAGGTTGCTTAATGGTTAACTAGACTTGCTTTTATTGCTCATTGTTCATTCATTAGCTAACGACGGTTATTGATTAATGAATGATTAGTGAAGATATTAGTACCACGAAAGTAGATTAGTTATCTTTCGTGTTCTAAAACCAATGGATTAACTTTTAGAGATAGAATTAAGCTCTACTAGTTAGCATTTGATCGCCATATCTTTCTATCGTATTCCTGAAAGTTCGTTTGCCCTTATTTGAATTTTCAAACCGCTATTTACTCTTTTTCCGCTTTATTTACATGTTTCTATTTTGATTTCAAAAACCAAAATCATTTTATTGCTTTAGATTACGTCCAAATTCTTGTATTCATAGTGAGCTAGTTTTATTCCTTATGATAGGATTCTAAAGTCTTATGCACGATAGGTCTATTTGATAGCCTTAAGACGGTGTAAAAACCTCTTTATCAACCACCTTACAACATGTAAGCGCAAACCACATACGAGCAAACCTCAAAGTTGTGTTTCTATATATAGGGAACTAAACGAGACGCATGATCATCTCTATTTCACTTATCTGACCCTATACTAGTCAAACACTTTGACTGTTATTAGCTCTGGCTACAGTGACAAAACACAGTAGATAACTAATCCGAATAGCTTTTTCAAACATGATCAAACAAAAACAAATGATAATATTAATTAAGAAGATTCAAGAAAAGACATTAAAGGCCTGAGAGGTTCTAGCAACCTTAATGAAAACATCTTCAAGAGTTGTGTCCGCAAGTCCCCAAGCAAACACCTTGAAATTGCTCTTCGCCTTCTCTACGGCTTGAAACACTTCCGAGATCCGAACTTCCTCTTTTGGGATCTCAAATTTTTGTGTCCCTGCGATGTGATATACCTTCTTGGCATTTGGAGAAACATGTTGAACCAACATCTCCACGGCTTTCTCATGTTCTGATGATGTTGTCATCGTGAACACATAAGATCCACCATATCTTCCCTTTAGCTCTTTTGGGTTGCCAATGCATTGTAACCTTCCATCTACAAAAATCCCCAATCGGTCACATAGAAACTCTGCTTCTTCCATTGAATGAGTAGTGAGGATTATCGCAGTGTGTTCTTTCGCACGTTTGATGACTGTCCATAGGTTCATTCTTGAAGCTGGATCAAGTCCCGTGCTTGGCTCATCCATATAAACCACCTTTTAAAAAAACAAATAAAATGTTACAATGGATTTGGTAAAGCTCTCTAAATCACATGCAAATAAGGTTTTATCTATAAGAAATGGTGTACCTTAGGACTCCCGATAAGTGAAATGGCTACGCTTAATCGCCTTTTCATTCCTCCACTATATTTTCCAGCAGGTTTATCGGCAATTCCTCCGTGAAATAGGTTTACACTCTTTAGAGACTCTTCTACAGCCTATTATCCATGATTAATCAACGTTTTGATACATTTGGAGGAATATAGGAGAGAAGTAAGATTAATAACATACTTGGTTGAGATCAGAGCCTTTGAGATTCTTAAGTCTTCCGTAGAAGAGTAGATGTTCCCTTCCTGTCAGTGTTTCCCAGAGCAAGCTGGTAAACAAAAGAGAATGATGGCAATTAGATGATATAGTGGAATAAAATAAAGTGTTTTCAAGAATTGGATTTTACTCACTCGTGTTGTGGGCAAACGCCCATGCTGGTGTATACTCTGTCCATATCCTTGCATATATCCAACCCTTGAACAAGAGCTGTTCCAGATGTTGGTTTCACAAGCCCAGTCATCTGCCCAGAAAAATGTTAGAAATATCCCATACCAGAAAATGGGATATTTCTAACATTTTTCTGGGCAGATGACTGGGCTTGTGAAACCAACATCTGGAACAGCTCTTGTTCAAGGGTTGGATATATGCAANGTGACCATCTGGTATTACACGACATACAAGGGAGATTTACAAGATTGGCGTGTAAAGTATGTCCGAATTCCTCGCTCAGTCAATATGGTAAGAAACTATATAAGTGTTTTATGTTAGGATTCTATTTATACATCGGAATTTTATAGGGATCAACACTAATATATATAAATAAGCCTGGTCATTCTATATATCTAGCACTGGATCTTTTGATCAAACCCCATACTTAAGACTCTGCAAAAATTTGTAGGTTTCAAATGCTTATCTTCAGTTTTTGCAAGGCCCAGGAACAAAGATGTTATTCGATTTTGTGAAAGAAATGCCTAAACAAGAAACTAGGCTTCGCATGGACATGGCATCTCTCATTGGTCCCATTTTCTTCACATGGGTTATTCTTCTTTTGTTCCCTGTAAGTTCGTTTTAAGTGTACTGCTTCATACTCTTACCATTGTAACTAATTTGCTCTGTTTTCCGGCTTAAGAGATTATGGACCTAAGCTTGGTTATTAGGTATTTTCAATATTGTAAGCCATTGTCTATGTAGGTGATCTTGACCTCATTGGTGTATGAGAAGCAGCAACGTCTAAGAATTATAATGAAAATGCATGGTCTAGGAGATGCTCCTTACTGGATGATTTCCTACGCCTATTTTCTCGCCATATCCACAATATACATTATAAGCTTGATGATATTTGGGTCAGCAATAGGTACTTTGTCCTTACCATATCTTTTATGTTTATATTTAACTTATCTTGTTATATAAAGCTCAACGCCTTTTCACAGCTATAAGTTCCTTGCAGGACTGAAGTTCTTCCTGTTCAATGACTACAGCATCCAGTTTATTTTCTATTTTCTATATATAAATCTACAAATCTCCATTGCGTTTCTAGTTTCCTCAGCATTTTCAAAGACTGTGACAGCATCAGGTACTAACTGAAGTCACATTTTGTTTTCAAATTTGGTTGGAAACGTCTTGGTGTTAAGATTCTATGCCCAAATTGTAGTTGCTGCTTACATATACGTGTTTGGATCTGGGCTCTTGGGCGCGTTCCTCTTCCAGTTCCTGATAGAAGGTTTATCGTTTCCTAGTAAGCTATCAAGAACAACTTGAAGAAGACATATACTCAAAACTGACAACAATAGCTACTAGTACTAAGTATAATCTTATACTTTTTCCCAGGACGCTGGATTTTTGTCATGGAGTTGTATCCAGGCTTTTCTTTATACCGAGGGTTGTATGAATTCTCCGAGTATGCTTTCCAAAGAAACTTGAATGGGAGAGATGGGATGAAGTGGAAAGATTTCAGAGGTAGTGCAATGAGTGAAGTTTTCTCCATCATTATCGTTGAGTGGTTTCTCGCACTCATTGCAGCATACTATATGGACAGAGTTTCTACATCTGCGAAAGACCCTTTTGTGTTCTTGAAAAACTCTTTCAAGAAATCTCCTTCTCCACAAAGGTTTAGCGTAGAAAAACAAGAATCTGTTGTTTTGGTGGAAATGGATAAACTAGATGTCATTCAGGAGGTATTGCCAAAGAATTTACAACTTATTCCATGTTCTTTGCGTTTTTCGAGCTGTTTCGATGAAAAGAAGTTTGTTTAAATCAGAGAGAAAAAGTCGAGCAGTTGATGCTTGAGCCAAGCACAAGCCACGCGATTGTGTGTGACAACTTGAAGAAAGTGTATCCTGGTAGGGATGGGAATCCGCCCAACTTGGCAGTTCGAGGGTTATCTCTCGCAGTGCCTTCAGGAGAATGCTTTGGCATGTTAGGGCCCAATGGTGCTGGCAAGACCTCCTTTATCAATGTGGTTAGTACACAAATATTTTCTTCCTTCAATTGGGCTTTCATTCTGAAAAAAATCTCCAAAATTATTTAAGTTTGTATTGTATTTTTCTGGGCAGATGACTGGGCTTGTGAAACCAACATCGGGAACAGCGCTTGTTCAAGGTTTGGATATATGCAAGGATATGGACAGAGTATACAGCAGCATGGGCGTTTGCCCACAACACGAGTGAGTAAAATCCAATTCTTGAAAACACTTTATTTTATTCCACTATATCATCTAATTGCCA
>VBRH01003229.1:0-10477 GCA_014578085.1 Cardamine resedifolia
TCCTTACAGCTTTACTATTCCTTTATCTCGAATTAGTTTAACAGAGTCATCACTAGGATCAACAACTTATGCTTTCATTATTGCCTAGAGGGGATTTTTTAGAGCTCGTAGGGAACGGCTAGTTCGGAAATCAAAGGCAAAAAACCAAGCTGAGGTTGAGGTTATGGAACCTAAGATCGAAAGTGAGGCTATTAAAGAGCTAGCAAAGAGGGCAAAGAAGAAGGTCACAAAGGAAGAGGTTGTTGCTGTGCAAGAAACCAGTAAGAAAATCGAAGAAGAAGCCATCCGGAATGGAGCTCCTTGACATCTTCCTCTCTTTTCCGTTTGCTGGAACCCGCTATCCCCACCTTAACACGTTGAAAGAGCTGGGCCTCCTTCACGACGTTCAGCTCCTATTCGAGATGTACAATCTTGAAACCTTTATGAGCTACCATTTTGAAGTCTACCAAGAGGAAACATGCCACTTCCTCGCCACACTAAGTGTTCACTTCTATGAAAACGAGCCTAAGGTAGAATCAGATGGAGGACTTGGTTATATCAGGTTCGAAATGAAGGGGACAGAGCACACTCTTACAATCAACAGTTAGATAAGCTATTTGGGTGTTTTCCAAGCGAGCAGGGCTTCAATGAAGAGGTTGATAAAGAAGAGTTGCAAGTGGTTTGGACGACAATAGGTGGCGGCAGCGCCTACTCTTCCTCGAGGTCTAAGAGCGCTTAGATCGAAGCCCTGTGGTGAGATACATGCACAAGGCAATGGCTAACACCATTTTTGCGCGGAAGGTGACAGAGAATGTAAATGAGAGAGAGCTTCAGTTGTTGATCAGGGCGCTAAAGGATCCTCTTGAGTCCACCAGGGACGGACGCCTCATTGAGGGAGATAGGTCCGACACAGGGCTTACAATGATCTTGCTATACCAACTTCTTTCTTACAAGGAGTACGTGATAAAACTGCATAGGATGAGAACTAAGAGCGAGCTAAGAATAGAAGGGGTGGTGACTCTAATCCTACACGATTGCGGTATAGATAGGGATTCAGACCCGATCGAGCCCAGGTGGATGGACATAGACTACCTCACGCGCACTAAGCTTTAGGATCTCAAGAAAGCTAATGGGAAGTTCCTCTACCGATTTACTCACCCAGAGGCTAGAAATTCCAAGCTCAAGCTCCCTAGTATCCACCTTACAAAGACAAGGCATGGGTTCAACATTGACTTCTGGCCACCCCCCGAGACTCTTTATGATTCTTCAGCACCACGTTTTCAACAAGCCTCAAGTCAGCAAGTGCGAGGCAGTCCCGGTGAAGAAAGCATGGGTGATGATGCAGCAAGTCCAGAACGATACTACTTTAAAGAGTACCCAGCCGCCAACCAGAGCCAGAACCTAAGGGAAGCCAATAAGCGGTTCATTCTTCTTCAAAGTTGGTCCAAATGGCAAGACAAGACGATCAGGATCTTGAAGAACACGGTGAATGAAATGCAAGGGCAGATAAAAGAGCTGCAGAGCGAAGTGAGCAGTTCTTCCTCAAGAAGACCAATTAGAGGCCTAAGCAACATGGGACGAATTAGTTCATTCACCATTTCCCCACGGCGAAGCATGCCAATTGACCCGCCTCGTGCATCTTCCTTCGAGCTAGGGCAGAGATGTTATCAGAGAAAGCGGAGAGCATTGCCTTCACTAGAAGTGGATCAGACAGACTCGATGAGCAGACTCGATCAAGCCACACTCGATCAAGATACTCAAGCGAGCCAGTCGAGTCAGGCAGCTAAGTCAGCGCACAACGAAGAGCCACTCGAGCACTTCGATCGAGCTACCCCATCGAGCCAAGGCAACGTGCCTGCATATACGCGGGAAAGTATGGAGGAGTCCATTTCCTCCTTCTTTAGCCAACCCTGAGGTAAACACTCACTCAAACCATTGTTCATACCACTGCATTTTACTTTATGTTTCCTTTTATTTTACTTTATGTTTCATTTTACACAAGGGCCTGTATAATTCAAGTTTGGGGGAGGGTTCAAGTTGTATTTGATCATTGTTTTCTATGAATCTTATTTTCAAATTTTGCATATTTGAGTTTGCATTGCATTGCATCTA
Source organism: Cardamine resedifolia (assembly GCA_014578085.1). Lineage (NCBI taxonomy): Eukaryota > Viridiplantae > Streptophyta > Magnoliopsida > Brassicales > Brassicaceae > Cardamine > Cardamine resedifolia. The sequence goes on from VBRH01003229.1 coordinate 2,092, forward strand.
AGGCATAGAAAAACCCTAAAAATTTAAAAAAATTCTGAAAATCCATTCAAAAACAGAGTGTTTTCATGTAGTTTCATATGCATTGTAGGATTGAGTCTAGATGCATATAAATTTGCATATGTGATTTTGGCCTTTTCAAAGTTCACGCTTAGGATTAAGATCGTTGCCCTTGGGCACGGTTATTTGTTGCTTGAACATCTTTGAAAAATTGAATAATCCATGTTTGGATCTTTGCATTTTTCGAAATGTTTCTTCTCCTTTTTCGAGGCTTGCATGATTTTTTGAAGCATCTCTATGAACTTGGACTTAATTTTGATCTAATATTCTCGCTTAGGAAGATTTGAATGCATTCTCATGGTCGACTATAAGTCACCCTCGGGTTTTCTTATCCCTTCTTACCACCTTTTTGCTAACCCGAGTGGTCATTCTCATCTTTAGAATGGTTCCCCTACCTTAAACCTGGACCATTTCTTTTAAAACCTTTGTTAAATTTGTTGAGTGAGGCCTCTTGTTGATAATGCTGTGATTTTGCAAAAACTTGAGAGTATCGGGAACGACAAAGGTTTAGCTCTTGTTTTAGCTAGCACTGATAAGTCTAGCAATAGGGTTTGTAATGAAAGACTTGGTAGGTTAGTTTAGGGGCTGGTTTAGTTGCTGGGAAAGAAAGAAAAGAGAAGGTTAAAAGTAAAGCATGATCAAAGCTATGAAAAGAGTCCATAGGAAAGCTAAGCAATAGACCAAAAAGCTCTAAGTCTCAAGTTTGAAAATAAGAAAGAAAAAAATATATATAGCCTCCCTAAGATTGTATAACGAAATAAGTTTGGGGGAGAAAAAGAAAGAAAGAAAAGAGACAAGAAAAGAGCTAACTGTTGAGCAAAGAAGTTTTCCCTATGAGTCTAAGAAAATATACTGATCATGATGCTATAGAACAAGAGATTAAAGAGTCTTTTGTTTTGGGGTTGGATAGAGAAAAAGGAAAAGTTTCAAAGGGTAGAACTAGGATGCAATTCTTGAGATTGGGGTAGAATAACGAGAAATAATCTCTGTATGCATAAATTATTCCCTTTTTTAGATGGATATTGCATCTCACTAAGCATTCCTTTATTTGAGAGACACCACCCAAAGAAAAAAAAACTGTCTTAAGCCACTTTGAAAAGCCTTTACCCTAAAACCGATTGAGAATGATTATATTTCCCTTAGCGAGACTGCACCAAACACCTCAATGAATGTTAAAGAGATGTTTTCAATTTAATTGTGAGTCCTTGTTTGTGTTTAGGGGTTGCATTAGAATTTTGCACTGAGATGAGCATGGAGAAGTACTAAGGAGTAAGATGTTTGTTCTTGCACCGTTTAACTTGCTTTGAAGACAATGCGTTTAATCCTTCGTTTGATACTTTTCAGTTTTAAATCTCGGTTTTAAACCTCTTCTCCCACTTGTTTTTGTTTGTTTGCTTGAGGGCAAGTAAATACTAATTTTGGGGGGGGGGGTTGATAAATCCATATTTTACATGTTTTAAGCATCCATTTAGTGTCATTAGCATTTTTTTCTCCACTTGTTCATACCATTTATAGGCCTTTAAGTCCATTTAGCATACATATAGGTATTCGCACTGTCATTGCATGCATTTGCACATTTGAGAGTTTATCAGGTGAAAAAGGAGTGTTTAGAGGCCTATATGGACTAGGAGGAACCATTACACTTGACTAGGACGCTTCACTCGACCAAGGACACTCGAGTAGGAGGCACTCGACCAGAGGACTCGACCAGGAATGCTGGAGCTGGACTTTCAAGACTCGATCTTGCACCACTAGACGCTACTCGACCGTCCCACTCGATAGAAACTGATCGAGCCAAGAACACTCGAGTATACCACTCTATTGAGTCCATGATCATCAAGACGCCACCTTGGAAGAAGGATAGCACTCGATCGAGTGCGTATGCCAAACCGATCGAGTCAAAGACTTAAAGATGCTACCTTACAAGAAACACGCACTCGACCCATGTACTCAACCCAGCCTGCTCGAGCCCGTCAACCGCTTTGCTATTTTGTCTTTTTGTGATTAGGTTTTTAGGAAAGGGTATAAATACCCTTTGTGTCATTTTAACCTAATTAGTCCTTTTATGTCAGATTTTAAGTCCTTTTTTGGAAAAGTTTAGATCTAGCTTTTCTTTGTTCTTCCTTTGATCTTCTCTAAACTTTGTAATCAGATCTTGCTCTATTTATTTGATTTCTGCATTTATTTTCTTAACATCTCATCTAATCTCATCTTTATCTTTATGATTATGAACATTATTTGCATTTCTGGGTTCGTGTTCTTGAGCATGAATTCTAAGTAGTGAATTAGGGTTCTTGAGGATGAGTTAGATTTTGAGTAGATATGTAGTCTCTTAGGGTGTTTAAGCTTAGATCTATGTAGATCCCTTCTGGGTTAGTGTTCTTCATGCTAGTTTCATCTTGATCACATGGAATTAGAGCATAGGCATTTCAGCACCCAAAAGGTGTTCGATGAAATACATGACTCAGCTATTTCCAGAAATTCACATATCTTACCCAAGACATTGGCGTTTTAGGTTGCATCTTGGCTTAGGTAGATTGATTCCTCATGCCTGTTTAGTCATACTTTGCTACCGAGAGGTAGATCTGAAGGTGTCTGAGCTTTATAGCCTCTGTCATGACAGTGGATTAGCTAGGCTCTGAATCTACCATCGAGGGATCACCTCTTTATGAGTTTTGTTAGACACCCTAGGTAGGCTATAGAGAAGCTCAAATTGATAACCCCATTCTCAGGACTCTATTCTTCCTTTTTTTTTAATTTCTTTACAGCTTTCATCTCTTGCTCTGTTTTCGCTTGCTCTGTTTTTATTCTTATTGAATTTAAGTTATGTTTTGGTTCATTACTTATCATCATCATCATCATTGGCTTGACTTGATTGTTCAGTTGCATCCTGATTGCATAACATCTCACCCTATTGGATTGACACTCTTTATGCTACAATGACATCGATAGTGCATATTGAGAATTGATTGCATCATAGTAAGGAACTGTTAAAAGCCTACTATCAGTTCCGTGCTTCTCGAGGATGCTTGCTATTCCGTATGGGAACGTCGCGGCAAAGATTGAATCCATACTCTTAACGGTACATCATCATCCAGTGGTGGTGGTACCACTTTTGCTCTTGAAGTCTTTTTCCTTTCCTTGCTTCTCTGTGTATCGTTAGCGTGCTTTGTTCGCGTCTCGTCAAACTCATCGGATATCTCCACAATTCGTCGTGGTTTCTCATGATTCACTCCTTTTGCCGTGTTCTTTGATATGAGACGTGCCTCCATATCTACCTAATGACATGAGAAACATGAAAATTTTCAAGTGAGCGGCCTTGAATGTGAATCGATCACGTGGCACTTGATCAATCATATAGACACAAGCATATGTATAGATAATAGCATAAGTAAATATCAATGAAAGTGTCAAGTGATAACAAGAGTTTCAAGTTTTTCAAATCACAAATCAATTTCCGTTTTTGAAAAAAATCACCAAAATTCTAAATTCTAAATTCTTAAATTTTATTCTCAAACATGTTAAAAACTCAACCAATAAGTGATATACATGATCAAAGAAGTGCAATGAAGTGAATTTCACCAAATTTGCATAATTAATTTTGGATTTCTAAAGAACCCTAATTTCAGCATATGAGATTTTCAAATTCATCAACTAGATCACTATAAAATCAATGGTTAAACATCCTAGATCATTGTATCTAATTCCCCAGCAATTACTAGCAACCTAGATGCTTGTATGAAGGAGAATTTAAAAATACATAATATTTGAGATTCATAGAGAAATTGAGAAATAGAAGTATACCTTTGCAATTGATAGAGAATAAGAATAGATATTTCACGATAAATTATCCAGTTTCGAATTAAGCTAAGTAAATTGATAATTAAAATAAGTAAACTTTGAGCCTAAATAAATATAAAATCGGTTTGTATTCAGATGGGAAAAACGTCAAGCCTAGGGAAATTCTCAGGAAATCAAGTAATGCAGATCAACTAATCCGTTAAAATCGAATTAAACACCAGTTCTAGAACTCAAATCACTAATATAAAATTAACCAACTGTCGTAGCGAGAATCTACTATGTCTATAACCTAAGAAACCAAATTTATTTGCAAATTTTAAGGTTCTGAACAAGCTCTAAGAACATGTTCAATTTGTTCACAAATTATCTAATCTAAATTCCTTTGCAATTATCTAATTTGTTAACCCTAGGTTCTATCAGATTATAAATTACACCGTCGTGTCAATTTAACAACCTATGATCTAATTCTTAGGTGATCAAGCCAGAATTAGTATTAAGAACAGCCTAAGTAAAGAACTATTAAGCTTTGAATTGTAACAGATAAATCAATCCACAATTCTTTAAAAACCCTAATGAGAATCCCTGGACCTAACAAGAGATCTACTCACTCATATCAATTGAAACAATAAACATGATTGAAATAGATTATCAATTGAAATATAACAAATAAATAAAGACAGGGGTTCGAAATCTTCACTCAAAGTGTACAAGGTAAGATCAGCCCCAAACTCTCAAAATCCCTTATAGTTTCTTGCTAAAGCAAAAGATAAAGATAATAAAACCTAAAAACCCTAATTATATAGGCTAAACACGATTTGGGGTTTTCTATAAAGATATAAAACTTCAGGGCAAAGTTGAAATTCTTCAAAACTTGTTAAAACTCGCGTGTGGCGTGAAAATAGCGTTCCTGTCGATCGATGCCAATGGTGGTGTCAATCGACACCAGTGGTCAAAAATGACACCAACTTTGACTTCTCAGCTACAAAGCTCTAGAATGCTCCAAAATGTCCAAATGATCCCAAATGTGTGTAAACCTATAAAAGATTCTAAAAGGACTCTAAAGACTTATAAAAGACTTGATTATATACATATATCATGGCTTAAAACCCATAAAACCATGATATATCAATTATCCACATTCGGGTTCCTATAAGAGATATTAGAAGTGTTTCTAAAATTGTTGTTAAAGTTATTACTGTAACTGCAGTTTTGGTAGTATCCTTGAGCACCAACATAGTTGACTTCCTCTTCTTGAATGTTTGAAACTGGATCAAACTCATAGAAGTTTTCTTCTTTTGTGCCTCCAATGGTCCCACAAGCTTGTATGGGGCGTTGGTTACTTCTTTGAAGTTGACTCATCATGTTCTTAAGCTCAGCTATTTGCTTAGAATCTGAGTCTTTAGGACGTACTGTCCTATCAAAGTCGATAGAACCATTGTTGGTTGTGTCTAGTGAGAGCTGGTACTTAGGATGTAATCCTCTGTAGAAAGTACTCATAAGATTTCCATCCGAGAAGCCATGGCGAGGACAATCACGATCATAATCCTTAAAGCGCTCCCATGCTTTATGAAAGGATTCAACGGGTCCTTGTTGAAAATTATGCAGCTTGTTTCTAGGCAAGTTGGACCGAGATTTTGTGTAGAACTGGTTTAGGAAAGAGGTCTTGCATCCTCTCCAAGTAGTGATTGATCCAGCCGGTAAAGACTTTAGCCATCTATGTGCTTTTCATGAAAGAGAGAAAGGAAAAAGCTTACACTTTAAATAGTCTTCGGGCACTCCAAATGAGCGTGTAGTGCCACAAATCTCTTCAAATATGTCGATATGATCCATTGTATGCTCAATAGACAGTCCATGGAATTGGTTTTGCTTCGCCAAAGCAATGATTTGAAGTTTAATCTTAAAGTCTTGTCTCCGTGGGTAAGGAATGTTGATAGCGTAGCGGTCTTGAAGATACTGATTTGGAGCATCAAAATCAGCGATTATTCATATCCTCAAAGGGGGTTTGTAAGCGGCTTTTCTACCATCAACACGAGCTTGTTGCTGAGCAGTGAGAAATTTATCGACCTGTTGAGCATTCATACCATTGTTTCCTCCTACGGCAACGTGATTAGCATCACGTGGGGCTTGTTCTAGACCAACCAGAGGGTCAAGATTCTCTACAGCTTCAAGTTATGCAGGTTCAAAGACGATGTTGCCATCCTCAGCGTGAGGTGGCTGGACATGATCCTCAAGGGTCGGAGCCTGGAGGTTCCTTACCTCGGCCATGTTTTGTGCTCTTCAAAGTCTCCTTAGCTCTCTTTCTAGTCGTCCAATGTCTTGGTGATGTGGTGCATTCCATGAGTCAATACTCCTAGTCATGCACTGCAAAAACACAAGACAAATACTTTAAAGAAATAGAACTTTTCAAAGGCAATGAAAGTAAAAACGAAAATGCAAGAACACAAAATTAAAAGGGGTCCTATACTAGAAAGAATTCAACCATAACTAAATCTCTCCCTGGCAACAGCGCCAAAAACTTGATGTGTGCCAGGTTTTACCTAAAGAGGTGATAGTAGGATTTTAGCGTTTTCAATCCTAAAAAGTCAATTCTCTATATGCACTATCGATGTCATTGCAACATAAAGAGTGTCAATCCAAAAGAGTGTGATGTTATGCAATCAAGATGCAACAGATCATTCAAGTCAAGCCAATGATGATGATGATAAGAAGTAATCAATCAAAAACAAAACCTCAAACGCAAAAGGAACATAAGCTATCAAAGTAAAACAGAGCAATCTAAGAAGTCAGTAAGATAAACAGAACAAGGGAAGAAATATAGACATAAGGATGGTATAATTGATCAGGGTGTTTCTTCAATATACCAATAGTGCTTAACATGCTCACAAAGAGATGACCCCTAGACGATAGTTATCTAAACCTGGCTAATCCACTCTCGTGACAGAAGCCATCAAGCTTGATCACTTTCAGATCTATTCATCAATAGTGAAATATAATCAAGCATGCATTAAGAAACAATCTACCTAAGCCAAAATACACCCTAAACAACCAATCTCTTGGGTTAGGGTGCAAATCTCTGGAAAAGTTGAGTCAGACATTTCATCAAACACCTGGTGGGTGTGGAAATGCCTATGCTCTAATTCCATGTGATCAAGATGAAACTAGAATTAATAACACTCACCCAGAAGAGATCTAGACATATATAACCTTAAGCACCCTAGAAGATAAAAGATCAACCCTAAATCTGATCCATCCTCAAGAACCCTAATTCCCTACTCAGAATTCATGCTCAAGAACATAAACCCAGAAATGCTAATTAAATGCATAATCATAAAGAGAAGGATCCGATTAGATGAAATCTGTAAGAACTAAGTGCAGAATTTAAATAGATAGAGAAAGATCTAATTACAAATGCAAGATGATCAAAGGAGAGAAAGAGAGATCAGATGATAAACCCTAGATCTACAAATTACTGAAAACTAACATATTAGGTTAAAATGACAAAAGGGGTATTTATACCCTTTGACAAAAACTAAGCAGAAAAAGACAAAATAGCTAATTTGGATGACGGGCTTGAGCAGGCTTGGTCGAGTAGGCGGTTTTTCAAAGTCAGCATCTTGAAGTCCTTAGCTCGACCGGTTTGGCTCGAGTGTAGTGGTTGAGTGGGTACATATCCAAAGGTGGCATCTTGGTCTTTTGTAACTCGATATGTTTAGCTCGAGTGCAGTGGTCGAGTGGCTCTAGCTCGAGCCAGCTTGGTCGAGTCAGTCCATTGAGTTAGGCGAAGGCTCAAATTTGGAAGTTTTGGCTTGACTTTATCAGTCTGGTTGAGTCAGTAGGTCGAGCTAACAGGTCGAATCAGGCTCTGGCAGTCTGGTCGAGCTAATCGGTCGAGTCAGGCTCTGATAGTCTTGTCGATCTAACAGGTCGAGTCAGGCTCTGGCAGTCTGGTCAAGCTAACAGATCGAGTCAAGCTCTGGTACTCTGGTCGAGCTAACAGGTCGAGTCTGATCCAAATCAGTCTCTAAACACTCTTTTGCACCTGGTAAACACTCCAAATGCACGAATGTATGCAATGCTAATGCAAATACTTCTATGTATGCAAAATGGACTAAAAGGACTATGAATGGTATGAACAAGTGGAGAAACAATGCTAAAATGATGCAAAATGAATGCCTAAACCATGTAAAATATGGATATATCAACCACCCCCCCTTGCCAAACTTTGTCTTTGCTTGGCCTCAAGCAAACAAACAATAACAAGCTGGAGAAGAGGTTTAAAGGCGGGGATTCGGAGCCAAAACATGTTGATAAAGAAGATAACATCAATGTCCAAGTTAGCAATTCTGAGAAGCAAGGTGAATGAGTTCGACTTTAAAAATCTTAGCCATGCTCTTCACAACATAATTTAACTTCAGCCTCAACCTAGACATGCATTCAAATCAACCAATCCCTTTATTATTACTAAGCAGTACCCATGAATCATGCTATGCAAATCAAATGAACTCATTTGGCTAAGGTGAAAAGGTTT
>VBRH01003241.1:0-11658 GCA_014578085.1 Cardamine resedifolia
AAATAAAAATGAGAGGAGGAAATAATGTTAACAAATAATTAGTATGATTTAATTGGAGAGAAAATAAAAAGAGAGAAAATAATTAGTTAAATTTAAATTTAAATTATATAATATGATTAATGATTTAAGTCCAATGGCATTTACCGTAATATTCCACGTAAATATAAAGTTATTTTGCTTTTAACATTGCTCAAATAATAGTATTAGATATATATAATTGTTATCTTTTTTTCTTCCTTCTTTTTTTTCAAACTCGTTATCTATACCACACACCTTCGTCTCTATATTTACACACCCATTATCAATAGGAACTAACAACAAGAAATAAACACAAATGATAAGGTAGAAAAAACAACAACCAAAAAAAAAAAAACCAAGTTATCGATCACAAACATGTCAAAGCTTATCCTCGCCGAGCAAATCCTCCTCCTCACGACCGTTGCCTCCGGTGGAGAGTTTGCAAAACCAATGAACCCGAAACACCTCCACAAGCAGGAGAAACTCACCCATCTCCGAGTTTATTGGCATGACATCCTAAGCGGTCGAAATCCTACTGCCATCAGGATCCAAAAGCCGGTTTCAAACTCCCCAACCTCCTTCGGATCAATCACAATGATGGACAACGCACTAACATCTGATGTACCCATTAACTCTACTGAGGTGGGTCAGGCCCAAGGCTTTTACGCCGGAGCGGCCCAACGTGAGCTTGGCTTCTTGATGGCGATGAATTTCGCTTTCAAGACAGGGAAATATAATGGGAGTACGATCACAATTCTTGGTCGGAACACAGTCTTCTCGACGGTTAGGGAAATGCCGGTGGTCGGAGGAAGTGGAATCTTCCGGTTTGCTAGAGGTTATGTCGAGGCTAGGACTAAGTGGTTCGATCGTAAGTCTGGGGACGCCACTGTTGAGTATAACTGTTATGTCTTGCATTACTAATATAACTATAATCAGGATTAGTTGTGTCCTTTATGTAATGTTTATTATAATTAAAATTACATAAGAGTGACGTTTTTATATTTACTAAAAGTATATTTATATCTCTGTATTTTATATATTAATATAACTATATATATATATGCATGATAAATATAATTTATACTAGATCAATCATGTAATTCTTCTTTTTGTGGTAAGACTTGCAAACCCAACATTATTTGAACTGAGATACTTTTTTCTTTTTCATTATTTGATTTTTATAAAGTTAACGTCCACACCATTTTCCCTCAGCTTTTTCAGAAAACAAGTACGTACGTGTCTAAAAGTCATTTAAAACATGTGGTTTACAAATAAGAACATGATTCGAAACAATAATAATCATAATTTAAAGTAATAATAAAATCCTACATGAGTTTGGCTACAAATCCCATAAAATACATTAAAAAAAAAATCAAACTCATATAAACTTCTAAACTTCCTAGAAACTAAATGTATCAAAATATAGAAATGGTAAAGAACACAAGTAAAATATATCTAAATATAGCTAGCCTTTACCAAAAAACTAATATGATAAAATTGGACTGTGGTGGGCTAGGCCCAAGGGATTTACGCTGAAGCAGCACAGGTGAACACAAGGAGATATTAGCTGCTTGATGGTGATGAATTTCGTTTTCAATAATGGGAAGGACAATGACAGTACGATCACGATTCTGGGTTGGAACAAAGTATTCTCATTCTCAAAGGTTAGGGAAATGCCGGTGGTCAAGAGGAAGTGGAATCTTTCGGTTCGCTAGAGAGGTTATGTCGAGGCTCGGACCATTTCGCTCGATTTCAAGGCTGATGATGCCACTGTTGAGTACAAGAGTTATGTATGGCATTACTGATACAATCATGTTTGCAATGTTTGTTTGATTTTGTTGCTTGTCCTGTTGTGTGTTGTGGTGTGATCATTGTGGGTATATGGTCTTTTGTCAAACTTAATGTAAGGTATTATATTGTAATGTAATATTGGTTTGGTTTGATCTAAGAATAAAATGAAATGTTATAGAGTAATCGAATATACATGGAACATACCAATTGGGTCAAATTAAGTGGAATTTACATATAATATGGAAATTATCACCTGATCAATTTAGTGATTACAAGTTATGTTGTGGATTGTATTTGTAATGAATAACTTCCCCATTGTGTTATCATCCGGAACTCTCTAGGATTCCCATGATTTTGTTTATATAAAGAAACTGAAATGAGTCTGATATTTTTATTATCGTTTAAAACGTCAAACAGATCGTGTCAATTAAAAAATAATAATACAAAGCCACCAGTTGCATCCTGCCACGTTGCTGGTAGTCAACCAAACTCAGTTAAACATGTTACTTTAGAATTTAATTTGTACACTTTATAATAATAACCAAAATGTACTAATTAAAGTTTCAAATTCGATGATTTCTTTTCGTTCAAGAAGTTCCGATCTAGGTCCATTATTTTCTTGGACATGAGACTATAATATGTTAAATAAGTTTTTTTTTTTTTTTGCTAATGAACTTGGGATTTTTTTCATTTTTTATGGTCAGGTAATATAACGGCTGAATTGTCGACTTTAAATAGGAAAAAAAAAAACAAAAACTAAAGCGTGAGAAACCCAATATTTACACGGACAAAATTAAAATAGTGTACTTAAAAACAAATGAGCAAATTAGTTTTTGGGTGTCAATTTGCTCTCGCTGTTGGATTAAGCTTAAAATAGATTAAGCAAGAAGCATCCTATCTAATCCTAGGAGACTTAGGATTATGACCTCTCCTATGTGACTTAGGAATATGTATTCTATTTTAGGAGTTCTAATAGAATTAGGAATTGGGTTTATCTTTCTTATATAAGGAGTTATCTCAAACTTTCTAAAGCAGAAGAAGATGTGGAAATTGATGCAACAAACTACAGAAAATTAGTTGGATGTCTCCGATACTTAATACACACAAGACCAGATTTGTCTTATTGTGTAGGAGTCTTGAGTAGGTACATGCAAAATCCTAAGGAGTGTCACGGAGTCGCAATGAAACAAGTATTGAGGTACCTACGAGGAACAACTACTATGGGCTTAATGTTCTGCCGTGGGAACCAAGTAAGTAGAATTGAAAAATCCTTCTCTCAGAATTATGGAAAAATAAATATGGTTGGTTATAGTGATAGTAGCCATAATGTGGATCCGAACGATGGGAGAAGTACAACGGGACATATCTTTTACCTTGGAGAAAGTCCAATTAGTTGGTGTTCACAGAAACAAGAGATAGTGGCATTATCCTCATGCGAGGCTGAATTCATCGCAGCTACAGAGGCTGCTAAACAAGCAATTTGGTTACAAGAATTGCTCGGAGAGGTGACAGAGTCGTCATGTGAAAAGGTCGTGATCCGAATTGATAATAAGTCAGCTATTGCGCTTACTAAAAATCCAGTGTTTCACGGTCGGAGTAAACACATACATACTCATTTTCATTTTATAAGAGAATGTGTGGAGAATGAGCAGGTTGAGGTTGAGCATGTGCCCGGGAATAAACAAAAGGCAGACATCTTGACGAAAGCTCTTGGAAGAATCAAGTTCATTGAGATGAGGAGTCTCGTGGGAGTTCAAGACGTTTCAAAATGTGAATTTAAGCTTAAGGGGGACAATGTTGGATTAAGCTTAAAATAGCTTAAGCAAGAAGCATCCTATTTAATCCTAGGAGACTTAGGATTATGACCTCTCCTATGTGACTTAGGAATAGGTATTCTATTTTAGGAGTTCTAATAGAATTAGGAATTGGGTTTATCTTTCTTATATAAGGAGGTATCAAGGTGAGATACAACTTAATGAGTTTTGAGAGATTAAGAGATTGTGAGAGCTTTAGTTTTGAGGAGTTTTTAAAGCTAATAAAGATCGAGTCTTTATAATTGTGTCTTATAATCTCAATTAAATTCTTTACACGCAACTATGGAGTAAATTGTGATTTTAGTGTGTTACAGCTAAAACACAATGCTAGTGTGGATAGCTCAGTGTAGTTTTATGTGATTATCTTTAAATTTTCTAAAAACAAGATGAAATGGACCGGTTATCCAGACAAAAAAAAAAAAGCTAATTGTATCAAATTATAGAAATAGTGAAGTAGACAAATGAAGTATCGAAATTCTAAGTAGACTCAAGCCGGCCCAGAACATAGGCAAATGAGGCCGTGGCCTAAAACATGTAAAAATTAAAGGGCATATTTTAGGTAAAATAATTTTAGACTTATGTATAAAAAAGTTTATTATAGGTTTTGTTTTATAAAAACAAGATTTGTTGGCCATCTTTTAACAATATTGATGAGTTTTTATTTAACAAGATGTTACCTAAACAAATTAAATTATAAAAAATTTCATGAATTTTATTATTGAAATTTTCTAATTAAAAAAAAATCAAATTAAGTCCTAAAGAACGATAAGAGCATTTTAAATTTTTTTTTGCTTAAGGCATTTGAAATTGTTGAACCGGCCCTGGACTTAGACTTCCTCAAAATTTAAACATATAGATATTTTGAATGAGATAATATTTTTTAAGAAAGTACGTATCCACTATGCACAGAGAGATAGATAGAAATGAAGCAACAAGCGTGACAGTACGAACTAGTACACATCGATTGGTCTATCACACTTTTAAAGTGACTACAAGGGTCCGATGGATCAAACAAATATTTTGTAGAGAAATCTCAAATAGCACATGCCTTATTCTTCTCTATACCTACCACACACATACTCGTTAATTTTTATATACCGCAAACCTTCATCTGTTATATACACACATGCAATAAACCACAACATGAATAGTCTCATCCTTATCCTCGCCGCACAAATCCTCCTTCTAGCCGCCGTTGCTTACGCTGGCGACTTCGCAAGAATCATGAACCACAAACACATGGGCCTTCACAAAAAGGAGAAACTCACCCATCTCCGAGTCTATTGGCATGACTCCGTAAACGGTCGAAACCCTAGCACCGTCATGATCCAGAAACCGGTCTCGAACTCTTCCTTATTCGGATCGATCAGCATGATGGACGATGCACTGACATTGGATGTGCCGAGTAATTCGACTGTGGTAGGCCATGCTCAAGGGATTTACGCTGGAGCCGCCCAAGGAGAGATTGGCTTCTTAATGGTGATGAACTTTGCTTTCAAGACAGGGAAGTACAATGGGAGTCGCGATTCTTGGTCGGAACACGGTGAGGTCTAAGGTTAGGGAAATGCCGGTGGTTGGAGGCAGTGGAATCTTCCGGTTCGCTAGAGGTTATGTGGAGGCTCGGACCAAATTGTTCGATCTCAAGTCCGGTGTTGCCATTGTTGAGTATAATTGGTATATCTTGCACAACTGATATAATGATGTTTGCTAGGTCTGTTTGAGTTCGTTACTGAAGTAACATTTTCATTTTACGATTCTTTTGTTGTATGTATGTCATGTTGTGTGGTCGTAGACTCGTAGTGGAGGTGTGTGTGTGTTTTTTTCCCTTGTTTTTGTTGTCTTTTATAAAAGCTTAATATAATGTATCTAGTTTATATATTGTAATGGTTTGATTTCATCTATAAAATAAATTTAAAGTGTAGTTGGTTATACATGAAACAGACTATATATTTCAATATTTGGGTCAAATTAAGTGGCACAAAGGCTCTCTCTTCCGAATGAAATGATTTGAAAATCGTCAATTAATTAGTAACATTATTTGGGTTTGTGATTAAAATAAATATAATGATTAGCCCAATATCACAAGCTAATCAAACCTTGTAGCTTATATGGAGAAAAAAAAAAGGAGATACAGAGTTACAGTATATACATTTAACCTTTTTAATTTATAATATTTACATTTAACCTTGCCTATATATTTATTTTTTGTTTAAATAGAAAATTATTCAAAATAGTAAACATATATAGTAAGAAAAATAATCAGATTTAATTTCTTAACAAAAACGTGAACGTTTGTTTCCATTAATCGCAAGTCACGGACCGTTGTGACTCGAGGTCAATTCACATTTTTTCTTTAACGTCTGAAATAAAAGGTCCATTCACATTATCATTACTTTTTTCTGTTTAGTTATCTAATTATTAATTCCTTATAAACACAAGGAAAACTATTTATTTTTTCCTCTTTTTCTTCTTCTTCTTGACAAAAGCTGACGTGGCATAAGTACTGCCTTTTCACATCGCCTCTCTCTCCATTTTGGGAGTTTTTCATCCATAACTTTTTTTAATTTTCTCAATCGGCAACCGAACCGGCGAACCCTAATTTCCCAAATAAAAAAAAATCTCATCGGAAAATCGATCTCTGATAATATCTCAAATCGCTTACCAAATCCGACATGAGCCAAACTGTCGTTTTTGGAGGACTATAATGATCGGACTCTTCGTGTCCCGTCTAGATTGCATGGGGTTTGAGCTATGCCTGAGCTTCGCCGTGGAGTCCGCCGTGGCCGTGTTGCTGACGCTGTAGCTCCGAATCAGCTCCCGCAAAAGTCTACGGAAAAGAAACAGAGGAAGAGTAGCGTTAGAACCCGGAAAACGGTTGCCGGCGCAATTACAGGAGCCGCGGAGAGGCCGAGGACGAGATTGGCGGCGAGAAAATTGAAAGAGGAAGATAAGGGAATCGTTCAGGAGAATCCGGTTATCGTACTGTCAAAGGATAGCAAAATCGATAAGAAGAAAGGTAAAGAGGTAGTTGCTGAAGAAGAAGAGAAGAAAGTTATGGCAATTGGTAACGATAGTGGTGGCTCTAACAAGGCGGCTGCACAGGAAGAAGAAGGCAATACTGCTCCTTTCCCTGAGAGGGTAAATATTTGTTCTCTATCTGATTTATTTGTTTTGTGAAATGTTACGCCTTGCCTTTGGTTTATCCCCATCTAGGTTTTTGCTGTTGTGTTTTGGCTGGTTTGGGGCTAATTGTAGACTTACTTATCCTCTTTGCGTTGTAGTGGCTAACGATTCTGTCTCTTATCAGGTCCAAGTTGGAGGATCACCATTGTATAAGGTTGAGAGAAAGCTGGGGAAGGGTGGTTTTGGACAAGTATTTGTGGGACGTCGTATTAGTGGTGGTAATGAACGTTCTGCAGGAGCTAGCATCTTGGAGGTAATGTAACTTAGTCAATCCTGTTTATTAGCTTAAATCATGTTTACAATGTCTCACGTCTTCGATTTCTTTATATAAGGTTGCTCTAAAGTTTGAGCATCGAAGCAGCAAGGGTTGCAACTATGGTCCTCCTCATGAGTGGCAGGTGTACAAGTGGGTGTTCGATTCTCTTGTCTTTCTTTCAATGTTTGTGAAATTCATTTTACCTGGATTGTAGGTACTTCTTTGACTTCATATGTGAAATTTACATTTTACTTTTATTGTGAACAGCACCTTGGGTGGTAGCCATGGAGTCCCTAGAGTACATTTCAAAGGGAGGCAAGGAGACTATTACGTTATGGTACTGGATTCCCCCTTTCCCTTCTCTCCTTTCTGCTTTCCTCCTGTCAGTATCATTGATGGTAGATCCTTTTTTTTGGTTTTGGCCTCAGGTTATGGACATGCTCGGGCCGAGCTTATGGGATATATGGAATACTTCAGGGCAAGCGTGAGTCTCCATTACACATCCTTGGAGATTTCTTGTCTCTTTGTTTAATTAATGTAGTTTGCCATACATGAATATCCAAAATTTATTTGGTTTCTTTTTGAAATGTGACATGTAATGTGTTGTTGCTCTATGTTTTTAAAAATGACACTTGGTACATAAAATCCATACTGAGTAACACTTCATTTTTAAAATTCCAGTACTGATGGAATATGACTGCCCTAACGAGTCTTTTCCCTTTCTCTTAGCAGAATGTCCTCGGAAATGGTAGCTTGCATCGCGGTTGAATCATTGTCCATCCTTGAAAAGATGCACGCAAAAGGGTTTGTTTTTGAACTTTTTTTGTTGTATTTAACTTGCTCGAGGTTTCTTCTTATACTATCTGTTTTGAGGCTGGGCACCTCTAAGTTCTTATGTTTCTCTCTATTAACTAACCTAAAAGGTCGTACTTTGCTTCGGTTTCAGTTATGTGCATGGAGATGTGAAGCCAGAAAATTTCTTACTTGGCCAGCCTTCAACGTCTCAAGAGAAAAAGCTATTCCTTGTTGATTTGGGACTAGGTTGGTTGATTTTATTCTCTCTGTGATTCTATGTGAGGTAATTATTTATCTTTCTCACTTTTTACCCAACTTTTCAGCAACAAAGTGGAGAGAAGGTGGTAACGGACAACATGTTGAATATGATCAACGTCCCGATATGTTTAGGTACTATTTGTTCAATTGTTACTTGGTTCTGATTTTTTATATTACTCTTATATCTTTTCTTGAATCTTTCTCTCCTTAATTTTTCTAGGGGGACAGTTAGATACGCAAGTGCACACGCTCACTTAGGGAGAACTGCTAGCAGAAGGGATGATCTTGAGTCATTGGCTTATACACTGATCTTCCTTCACCGAGGTAGATTACCATGGCAAGGATATCAGGTACTGCAGACCTATCTATTTGTTCTGTAGAACAATGTTGTTAGCCTGCTTCCTTCTCTGCTAATACTTTCCGTTGCTCAATTCTCAGGGAGATAACAAGTCATTCCTCGTTTGCAAAAAGAAGATGGCAACATCGCCGGATATGCTTTGTTGTTTCTGTCCCCCTCCTTTCAAGCAATTTCTTGAGATTGTGGTAAATATGAAGTTTGACGAAGAACCCAACTATGGAAAGTTAGTATCTCTGTTTCAAGACCTACTGGGAGAAAATCCGGCAATTAGGCCTATAAACACAGAGGGTGCTCAAAAGGTGACGTTTCATGCTGTACATCTTTGCCTTTCTTTCCTATTAGTAGTCATCTTGGAGTTGTTGTTTAACGTCTTGTTTTCTGTTTTTTGTTTTGTTTTTGTACTAGATCATTTTCCAAGTTGGACAGAAGCGCGGTAGGTTGAGCATCGGGGAAGAAGAAGAAGATGCCCCTAGGAAAAAAGTCCGTCTAGGAGTCCCTGCAACGCAATGGATATCGATTTACAATGCCAGGCAACCAATGAAACAGAGGTACAAAAGTTCATGGTTAAGTATACAGTCAGTTAACTGTTAATTTACTTGAGCTTTCCACTGCCTACAGTGGGAAGTCAATGTATCTGACTGGGGTTGCTTTTGTGTCTCTAAGTGTTTTTCTTGGTTATATTATAGACTTGGATTCTTGGTTCAGTGTATGTATAGTGAATAGTTGTGGACTGACAATCTTTGTTCAACCAGGTATCATTACAACGTGGCTGATATAAGACTGGCACAGCATATTGAGAGAGGTATTGCAGATGGTTTGCTGATAAGCTGTGTATCATCATGTTCGAATCTCTGGGCATTGATAATGGATGCGGGAACTGGTTTCACTAACCAAGTCTATGAACTTTCTCCTGTCTTCTTGCACAAGGTGATCCGTTGTTTCTCTGTTAATGATTCTTATGTCTGTGTTCTGTCAAGATGATCTGACATGAGAGTGAACCCTGTTCTGGATCAGGAATGGATAATGGAACAGTGGGAGAAGAACTACTACATAAGTTCTATTGCTGGTGCAAACAATGGAAGCTCTTTAGTTGTCATGTCAAAAGGTATCTACACTTTTCCTGCTTCCATGAAAACTTTTAAATGGTTTCTTCATGAATGGTATTTTACTAATCTCTGAATTTGTGGCTTATACTATTTTTGGTTTTGAAATGGATTATGAAGGTACTCAGTATACGCAGCAGTCTTACAAAGTAAGCGATTCGTTCCCATTCAAGTGGATAAACAAGAAATGGAGAGAAGGCTTCCATGTAACCTCAATGGCAACAGCTGGAAGCAGGTGGGGTGTTGTTATGTCCCGCAATTCTGGCTACAGTGAACAGGTTAGACTTCACCACCAACTTCGATGGTGATGACTTTCTTAGTCTTTGGATTTGTCTTGTCGATTTCTAATCCAGTAATTCTCCTTTCTCTCTACAGGTTGTGGAACTTGATTTTCTGTATCCAAGTGAAGGCATCCACAGGCGTTGGGATGGTGGATTCAGAATCACATCAACGGCAGCAACAACCGATCAAGCTGCTCTCATCCTAAGTATTCCACGTCGTAGACTTGTCGATGAGACACAAGAGACGCTGCGTACCTCTCAATTCCCCAGCACACATGTCAAGGTGAGTCTCAGAGTAGCTAATAAAGATTACGAATCTCTTGGAACTTTTTTTCTCCCTTCCCATGAACAATGCCTGAGATCTTGTGCATTTTCGTTGTGCAGGAAAAATGGGGAAAAAATCTCTACCTCGCATCGCTAAGCTATGGCCGAACTGTCTCTTGAGCTTATTAGTAAAAATGTTTAAGGGCAAGAGAAAGATGTTTCTGAGTCTCTGCTCCTATTTCATATCCGACCCTCTGGCCTCTCAGGCTCTGTTGTGTTTTTTTTTTGTTTTCCCTTTTTCAGTTGAATTGTGAAGCAAAAGTGGCGATTGTGTTGTTTCTTCTCCACTTCAATTGTGAAAGGGGATTGAGGCATAATCACCAGTTTAGCTTCACATTTCCCTCTAAATTGCTATTTAATTTTTATATGAAGAAAAGATATTTTTGTTAACAACTTCAATTGTTATCGAATTAAATTCGAAATAGGCTGTTCTCTCCATACACGACCTGAAATCTTCAACTTGAGTTCATTATTGGTGGTGGTGTTGTCGGTAGAGAATAACAAAGCCAATTTGCGAGTGATGATTAAGCCGTCTTGAGTCTTGACTATAACGAACCATCTTGTGACTGTCACGAATGCTTCTTGGCACGCCTTGCCATGTCAGCTTTCTGCCATTGCCTCCGACCTCCAAAGCGTAGCTGAAGCTCATTGCTTCTTCTTCATCTCCCATAAACTGCATGAAGGGTATGTACATTGGTGTTTTCATCAGTGAAATGCTTCCAAGTATAAGCAAAATTGCCGACGGAAACAATCCAGAAGCTGCATCGTTTCGTTTTGTGTGGGCGAAACATTAAAAAGTTGCAGAAACAGAACAAGAGAAGAAAGACTCTTAAAGGAAACTCAGTCTTAACTTACAGTTAACATCCTAGTAGCATGATGAAGATGTTTAGGATTATGATGGTGACTGAAGCTTCGTCCATCATACTTTTCTACATTGTGATCATTCCTTAGATGCAGAAGCAGCCATTGAATATCTCCTGTGACATTACACTTGGATCCATAGTATGGAGGCCAAGGTGGAGTAAATGGTGAATATAAGAGTTGGCTCCGGAGATTGCGTACGTGAAAAGAGCTTGGTTTTAGGGAAGAAAATAATACAAACAATAACCATTTAGTATAAATATGACTTGAGAATGAGATTACAAAATACAAAATAATCAAAGGTTCTTTGTTACACACGACACCCTGAGTTGTCATAGCAAGTATCCAATTGAATCTTGCAAGTTGTGACCATCCATTTCAGATGCCAAGTGGACAAATAGGTCTTAACTAAATCAAATCATTGTATTTCAATATATCTTTTTTTTATTAAGAACTAAAATGATCAACCAGTCATGGTTAAGCAGCTAAAGACATTGCATGAGAAAGAGAAGATTCCAAAAATGAAAGGTCTTGCCTGCAACATTACATTGACTAGTCAGTTTCTGACAAACCCAAAACCACAAAGAATCTAAGCAGAGAGTTGGAGATAACCGAA
>VBRH01003253.1:0-10046 GCA_014578085.1 Cardamine resedifolia
TATATATATATATATTTATGTTTATGTCTTTCAATTTTTCTCTTTGGTTAGTTCTTAGGTTTTTGTTGGATTATGGGTTTAGCTAGATTAGAATGAATTGATTGTTAGATGTTGATTGTTTAGGTTGATTGTTGTTAGATCTTTCATTTAGTGTTGTTCTTAATGCTAGATTAGCCAAGGAATTGGTAGTTTAGAGCTTAGACATTTCCAAGCCCACAATGTGTTCGATGAAATGCTTGAACCAATCCTTTTATAAGCTTTACATACCTAGCCAATGGCGATTGATGTTTAGGATGTTTAGTGAACTTATTAAAGTTGAATATTAATGCTCATTGATCATGAGATTTTCTAACGGAAGTTATGTTAATATTTGATCAATGAAGTGATTAGTACCATGGAAGTAGATTAGTCATAGCTATGAATTTCATGTTCTAGAATGGTGCTTAATGCAATCTATTAAATCATAGTTTGATTGTTAGTTCATTCTTTTGATAGTAGAACCCATGATTCAATGCCTTTTTCTTGTTTTCCTTTTTGCATTTCACTTGTTTTCATTTCTTTTGTTTTGTAAAAACCAATTCATTATTTGCTCTAGATTAGTTAGAATCTCGCTTCTCTAGTGTGTGATCTTTAGTCTTTCTGGATTCGATCCTAAAGTGCTATGCACGACAGGTTTATTTGATAGCCTTAAGACGGTGTAAAATCCTCTTTGTCATCTGTTGGTACTAGTAGAGGTTTAGATGTGCTTTATTCTAAGGATTATCTGGTTAAGTTTCTTTTGTTAAATGATCGCCTCATTGATAGCGAGACCATTATTAATGGAAAGCGAGTTTTTGTGACTTTCATTTACGGAGATCCCGTTGTCCAAAACTGAGATTATATTTGGGAAAGACTTACCCGCATAGTCATTTACTGATCTGAACCATAATTTATAATTGGAGACTCAATGAGATTGTCGGAAACCATGAAAAACAGGGCATTAAAAAAAGATCGGAGGTCTCATTTCTACCCTTTCGTGGTATGATCCATGCATGTGGATTTATTGATTTTCCTTATCGAGGAAGTCAATTTTCTTGGATAGGAGAGCGATCGAATGGTAGGATACGGTGCCGGCTTGATAGAGCCTTAGGGAACGAGGAATGGCATAATATTTTTTCCCACATGAATGTGGAGTATTTGAAGGTGTGGGGATCAGATCATAGACCCATGATTGCGTCTATTATGTCAAAACCACAAAATGCACGGAGGAGCTTCATGTTTGACAAAAGATGGATTGGGAAACCCGGTTTTAAAGAAGCGGTGGAAGAAGGATGGGGACAATCCAATCCACAGGACTATTGCCCTTTCACAAAGAAAAACCAAATTTGTCGTAGAAGAATCTCTATCTGGAAGCGGACATCAAAGTCAAATTTAAAAGCTAATCACTGAATTTAACGATAAGATAAAAGAAGCTCTCGAAGACGACCATAATCCTCAGAAGATCTGCAAGCATTAAAATGGAATTTGGGTGAGGCCTATAGGGAAGAAGAAGTTTATTGGAGCTTGAAGAGCCGAGAAAAATGGCTAGAAGAGGGAGACAAGAATTCTAAGTTCTTTCAAGCATCCACAAAACAAAGGAGAGCGAGGAATAAGATTCTAGGCCTACTAGATCCCCTCTTTCAAGCATCCACTAAGTTCTTTCAATCCCCTCTTCGGGCATCTGGATAGATAACGAAGAGGAGATTGAGAAAGTTGATGTGGATTATTTTCAAGACCTCTTTAATTCCTCGACATCGAGAGACCCTTTTCCGGCAATTTGAGATATTCCTAGGAAGGTGACTCCGGGAATGAACGAAGCACTAACCCGAGAATTCACAGATGAAGAAGTTAAAAAAAGCCTTATTCTCTTTGAACCCTAGAAAAGCTCCGGGTCATGACGGAATGACAGCTATGTTCTTTCAGAGATTTTGGACGACCATCGGTTCATACCTCATTAAGTTACTTAAGTCATTATTTAGGTCAGAGCTTTTTGATAGGAAGATTAATAAGACTAATATTTATCTTATCCCCAAAGGAGACCGACCTAGGGTAATGGTGAGATTTAGACCGATTAGTTTATGTAATGTAAGCTATAAGGTGATCTAAAAAATTCTAAGCCTCCGGCTTAAGAAATTTCTTCCGGATTTGATATCTGAGACACAATCCGCTTTTGTGTCGGGAAGGTTGATAACATACAATATACTTATAGCCCAAGAGAATTTCCATGCCCTCAGAACTAACCCAGCTAATAGGAAGAAATTCATCGCGATCAAAACCTATATGAGCAAGGCATACGACCGTGTCGAGTAGTCTTTCATTAGAGTCGTATTGGAGAAGATGGGTTTTGACCCACGATGGGTAGAGTGGATCATGCAGTGTATCACATGTCTCATATCATGTGCTTATTAATGGTACCTCTAAAGGGCAGATTAGACATTCGAGAGGGATTCATCAGGGAGATCTAATTTCTCCGTATCTATTTATCTTGTGTACGGAAGTTCTAATCGCTCAACTTAGGAGAGCAGAAGCAGGTGGGAGAATTCAGGGACTCCGTGTTTCATGTGCGAGTCCCAGGGTTTCTCATCTCCTATTTGCAGACGATAACCTTTTTCTGCAAGGCTGATATTCAACAGAGTAAGGAGTTATCGATATTATCCGCTCTTATGGCGAGGCATCAGGGCAAGAGATCAACTTTGAGAAATCTTCGATTATGTTTGGGGCTGAGGTTTCAACCCCAATGAGACAAAAAAAAATTAAGAATCTAGTAGGGATAGCCCAAGAAGGAGGGATGGGAACGTTTGGGACTCCCAGAGAAGATCCATGGATCTAAAACCCAAGTATTCACATTTGTGGATCTAAAACAAAACTTTAACATTCTGACTTGAAATGTAAAGAAATAAAAAACATGAATTCAACGTACATGGGTGTTCTAATGCTTCACAAACAAAGGTCAAGAGATTAACCTGAAAAAGCCCCAATTTTAGCAAACAAAATCAAGCTTATCGGACTCCATAACGAAATTAAAATCGAAAGGTTATGGATTACAAGAAATATTCGAAGAGAGACTATCTCTGTTTTCCCTTGAATTTTAATAAGTTTTTGTGGAGACTATAAGATGGAGAGAGAGCAAAAGATAGAGAGAGAAATGAGATGCATGAGAGATGGAAAGACGATGAGAGGCGACAGAAACAAAGACAATTAGAAAAGAAGGTATAATTGTCTTTGCACCAAACCTCTTTTTTCTATTAGACAAGCACTAATTAGAGAAACAATACTATTACTTATTTCACCAATTGAAAATAGTAACATGTCCTTCCATCCTATTACTTTTTAAAAAAATTCTACTACACCAACTCACCCAAAAAAAATAGATAGAAGAAAGATGGAGGATGAAAAAGACGAGAGATGCTGAGTCACATAGATGCAAAAATGGTATGAGAATTAGGTGAGAAAACATTACTTTTTTGAAAGGGCATTTTAGTCATTTTATTTTTCTCTATTATATAGGTAAATCTATTAGTATAACAGTAAAAATTGTCTATCTGCAAAGTGTCTTATTTTAATATAATATTTGAAAAACTGTCTGTTTGGCAAATAAACCCAAAAAGAAAATACAAATTCTCGGGTGGAGTTTGTGAGATAAAGGGCATAAGTCTATTTCTTCTTGATCCAAATCCGAAAGAGAGCCCATCAAGACAATCAAAGGAGGTGTTGTGTCTTGATATAAAAGAGTTCAAACCCTAACACAAGAAACCCTAAGACGCATCACAAAAGACGTGAGATAAACAAAGAGAGAAGTTGAGAGACAATAAAATTAAAAACTCAACAATAAGCTTGATACCAACTGGATTTTGATGCTCGGGAATCAAGCATTTGACGAAAGGACTTAGACGATGTTCCTCTCGATTCTTTTTCGTCTCTGTTATAACTTCAGAAAAATTATTTCTAAACCTGGATTTAGATTCTGAAATGCTAACCATAAAATTCTGAGTGCTAACCATAAATCTTTTTCCATCGCACTTAGTACGATAAATATAATAAATCAAATGAAAGAAAACCCCCATTGATGGGAAAAAAACCAGAATTTTAAATCTATGAATTTTTATTTTTTTTCGTCAATTGATTGAGATAGTTCTTGAATAGGCAAATTGCCCCTCTTCCTCTAAAGAAGAAAAAAACCATCCTCGAAAGAAGAAAAAACCAATTAAATTATTTAAGAATTATTTCTAGAGCTACAGTATTTTGAAGAATTGTTTTAAAAGAAAACACACACTCTCGGTCTCGGCTCCTCCTCTCTCTCTCTCTCCCTCTCCAAAATCACAATCAAAATCGAAGAAATCAATTCGCTTACTCTGAAGAATCGCGTCTCTCTCTTTTCTCTACTCAAACTCAGATTCTCGCTCGTTTCTCCTTCTTGGATCCTCTTCTTCGCGCTAATCCTCTCTAAATCAAAATCGAAGAGATCGCTTCAGTTTATCTCGCTTACTCTGCAGAATCGCGTCTCTCGCTATTCTCTACTCATAATCTCGATCCTTCTTCTCGCTCGTTTCTCTTTCTTCGCGCAAGAACCAATTTTTCTTCCCAGATCTTCTCTCATACTCGGTCATGGATACTCGCAACTACAGTACAACGACCGAATTTACTTTCTTTGGGGACAAAAAGGCATCCATTGTTCTCCACAATGGCAATGGATTGCGATCATTGTTATCAATTTGTTAGTTCTTCAAACAATTGCTTAGGTTAGGTTTTGGTTAAGCTCATTGTTTCTGATTTTTTAATTTTTAGGTAATGCCATTATTATTCAAGGAAATTTGGTTCTTGAGGGTCGGTTTAGTGAGGAAAGGGAGTTGATTACGTTTTTTAGAGAGAAATTGGAACAGCGGTGCCCGGACCATTCGAAAGACATACTCGATCATACAGTTTCAAGCATTCTAAATTACAATCCAAAACCTGCTTGGAATAAGATTCATTCATTTAAAAACAATGTATGCTCTGAAATCTTCAAAGCACTGAAGATCCCATTGTACCATGGCTGGGTCACTGAGGTACTCTTACCCTTTAAAGTGTCAGTTTTTAAGGTCTTAGTTTATGTAGTACTCTCTCATCACTATTGCCCCTGATTCAGAACGCAGAGCCTAAATGCCATGATGAAGTCACATTGTCTACCTGTTCTGATCTTGAAAAAACATGTTGAATATGAACTGTGGTATTAAAAACTATGGGTTGTCTTGTTTAAAAGAAGCAATTCAAGAACATGAACTATGTGTTTTAGTACACAACAACACCTTTCGCACTGCAACTAAGGTATGATACAATTTTTTCAGTTTAGTTCATTTGCATGCAGTGAACCAAATATTGGTGTAAATTAACGTTGTTGATTTGTGAGTATGTAAATAGATATCTCTTTGAACCGGTAGTTTAGAAAATTTGGCATTGAGATAAGATGTATGTTTAAGCATATGCTAAGGCAGTGTGAATCCTGATGTTTTAACGTGTAATCACAGGAAGTCATGTACATGTTGTGGTTACAAAATTTACAATTTCATGTGTCACTTCCTTGTTAAACTCTGTTTCTTATATATTTTATGTCTAGAATTGAAGTTACCATGTAGTTGATTTAGATTTTCTTAGAACAATTTAGTGGTTGAGCTTAAGTTGTTGAGAATAGTTTGAGCTGGTACTTTTTCCTTATGTTGTTAAGCTTCAGTTGACATGAGCAGTCTATTATAACTCTCGTATAATACTCTGCTCTCGTTTTTTTTCTTAGCTGGTGCTGCTTAAGTTGTTTTTTACTTGTGATGCAGAATGAAGAGGAAATATATTTTCTCGAAACGAACAGAGTTTTAAACGAGTTGGGTAGCTGCTGGGAAATGGTGAACAGCTCGTTGGAGGTTGAGCATATTCAAGAGGACAGAGAGAGTAATGCCGAGGAAGGAGAAAATAATGGAGCTGAAAATATTGGTGAAGGAGAAGCAGGAGCCGAGGAGGGAGACAATAATGGAGCCGAAGATATAGGTGAAGAAGAAGTGGGTGCATTTGAATCAGATGATTCAGGCGATTCTATGGAGACCCACGTCGGGGGTCGAGGCTCACCCAACACCATATTAGATAGTCTAACTTCTTCTTCTTCTTCGGATGAGAGTTTCCTGTGAATTTTTTAGGGGATATTGGGAAAATGAGTTTTTAGAGAATAATTAGAATTGGACATTTCACACTATTCACAATCATAAAAACATACATTCTTCCTATATCTCTCATCTCTCTATCATTTCTTATTTCTCTATCTCTTTATCTCTCTATTATCTCTCTTTACTCTCACTATTAACACAATATTCTCTATTAGAGTAACAGTAAAAAACTGTCTAAATTCATAATTCGGAATAGCGAACTGTCCAATATGCATAATAATTTTTGAAAAACTGTCCACTTCGCCAAATACCAATTTTTTTTTAGAGGAAGTATATAATCGAATATTTGAGTTTACCTTGATTTTCAAATTAGTTTTGGTGTGTTTTTTTAGTCAAAAGTTTTGGTGTTTATATTTGTTGTTTACTAGTTGGAGTTTTCAGAGAGTTTTTTTTTTTCTTTTTTCCGAACATTATTTTGCATTTTTTTTTGGTCTGCAACATTTTCATTAATAAAGCCCATTAAGAGCAATTACATATGCCTTGCTAGAAGCCCATTACAACTAGGGGCGCTGCCACGGATACCACGGATACCCAAATTGTTCCTTTTTTTTTTTGGTGTTTTTATCACTTAATTTGTTTTTAAAATAATTACATCAACAAATAATTTATTAAATTGAACATTATAAAAACATAAATAAAATTATATTTATTTTGGAATTAGATTTATAAATATTTTATAGTTATTTTCATAATATTATTATTTGTTAAACATATAAAAACATAAATAAAGAATATTTATTTTTGGATTAATTTTATAAATATTGATATTGTTATTTTATAGAAATATTGATATATATATATATATATATATTGACAGAATTATTTCCATGAATATTGATATATTATTTTTATAAACTTAGTAGAGATTACGTTTGTTGATATTGTCTTCCGTTTTTAATGAACAGTCAATTCATGATTTTTCCGCTAAAATTATGATTTTACGGGTTTGGCCAAAAAACTCAATTCCAAAATTTTATGATGTTGGCAAAAAAATGTAATTCCGAGATTTTGGTTTCACCGAGAAAATGTCATTTCACGATAAAATTTTATGGTGTACCTAGTGGGGTTTAACCCATTTTTAACATCCCTAATTACAACAGTCATAAAATTAAGCCCAATTTCTTGCCATACCTTGTTGTAAGACTATGTACATTGGTTTCTTTTTTTCAACACCCTATTTTTCATTTTTAACAATCCATATTATATTCTCTTTCTTCCACCTAATAATTCAACATCCACTCAATTTTTACACTATATAATGATTTGTTTGATAAAATTCAACACCATACCCTACAATTTTTTATTTCATACTTTTCTTTTGTTTTATGTTTTATGTTATTTCATAATAGTTATCGATTGAAATTAAATTTAAAACATTAAGAGTAATTTTTTTAAAAAAAATGATTTTGGTTATATATATATATATATAAATATATATATATATATATATTAAAATTAGCAAGCAATAAAGATGAGAAATAGAGATCGTCATTATTAGAACAAAGAAAGTTACGAAAAAAATTAAAATGCAATGCAATACAATACACTAATAAGCACACGACACAACTAATAAAATATACATAGTTAATAATTTGGAACAGCTAATGACATGAAACCATGTTGCTAAAACTATGTTTAAAACTTTAAAATTAAGAGTTTATAGAAAGATAATAAAATTTTTATAGAAAAATATGTTTTTTTCTGTGTCCAAATTTAATGGTACAAGTTTCTATTTGAGAATTTGCATTCCATACCCATGGATAATGCAAAACTTAGATTAAAAGTAGTGGTTTTTTAAAAAATTTAGTTATGTAGGAAAAATAAACTTTATTTTCCTATTATACCCTTATCTGATTGTTTTAATTGCTTGTATCTCATCTAATTCTTTTGTTATCAATTTTGTTTTTTTTTTAATGATAATTGTTTTCCGGTGTATCATCCTACATCATTCTTCTGTAAATGTTATTCTCACCAATAACACGTTAATAAAATATAAAAATGTTAATAACTTAGTTATCGAATAAAACTGAAAATAAATAAATACTTAACTTGTGACAAATATAAATAACTCGATATTTATTTAGTTATTTAGTTGTTGTTGCATATAACTTGCATGAGAGACTTTGTCCATCATGAGATGTCGTACATGCATAATCGTCTGTCGGAAAGAGTTTACGTCGTGAAATCGTTGTTTGAGTTAGCTATTCATCGTAATCACGTATGTTGTAGGTAGTCGAATATCATCATAATAAAATTAGATCAAATATATATAATAATAACGTAATAGACGACAAAAAAAAGAATTCATAAGTGTTTTTTTACCAACTATATTATCGAAGTAATTAAATGAAATATTAGCAAGGTAAATAAACATGTTAATAAATAAATTAACTGGTAATAACTAAGTTATCGATTTAAATAAATACTTAAACGTATAAGCTAACAAATAAAAATAAATTATCAAGCTAAATAAAAGCTAATCCGAATTTTCATACAAAGATGGTGATAAAACATAATTTAATATGGTTCTTATTTTATTATTGATATATAATAACATATAGTACGGTAAACAAATAAATAACATGATTATCATTTTGTTAAAACTAGAATATATATCACGTTAATAAAATATTTAACCGTTCAAAACTATTGCTAATATGTCCAAATAGTTAACCGTTAAGAAAATGTTTAACGGTTAAACTAGAATAAGGGCATTTTGGTCAGAAAATCTATAAGAAGAGAGAGAACTAATTATTAAAAAATGACTACCACATTTTCAATTTTTAATTATCTGTGTATTTATAGCTTAATAACCTTTTCTATTTATAGAATATGAAAATTGATGAATTTTGGTATTAAAAAAATATTTTACTATGAAATAATTGATCTTAAATAGTGTAGATGAAAATAAAAATATCAAAAGTTTCAACAATCAATAAAAAGATAACATTTGTCCAAACTCAAAATTTATATATTTCTCTCTCAGATAACCACTCAAAACATGCCACTATGCCACTTCGGCAGAGCTGCCCCCTTCCCTACTCATTCAACTAGTTGAATGTTTTCAACAAAGATTAATCCACATATATTCAACATTAATCAATTCAACAAGACCATTGTAAGCATTCTAACGGTTTAATTTTTCTTTCATGTAGCAAAGACTTCGTTGGATTATGTTTCTCCAAAGATGAATTTTAATTTGAGAAGATTTTTAACTTCTTAATTATGGTTGGATTTTGATGAAGCGACCAGAAAAAAAAAAAGACGAATAATAAATAGTTACCGGAACATTGGTCGTTTTAAATAAACGGAAGCTTTTAACAGAAATTTTACCTCGTAAACATGCTCCGTCACTTAATTTAAAGTAATGCCTCAAATGACATAGTCAACATAAGTTAGACATTTTATTATGAAGTCAACGAAAACTTAGGCATTTAAACGACATTTTAAAAATTTGAATATTTAAACGTCCACAATTTAAAAGTTGATGATTTTTAATAGAACTTGAAACGACGTCGTTTTGATTAAATGAAAGTTGCTAACGGAAGCTTTAACGTCGTAAACGTCAATTTAACGGCGTGCCTCAAATGGCTCAGTCAACGAAAGTTTGGTATTTAATTACGAATCAACAAAAAACTTAAGCATTTAAACGGCATTTTGTAAGTTCATGGTTTAAACGTCCACAAAATGTAAGTTCGTGTTTTTTTTTTTTGACATTTTTTCCTTTTTGATTTTGATATAATAAAAATAAAGTGCAGATAGTTAATTGCAACTCTTAGCTGAAAAAGATCTTTATACCCATTAACAAAAAAAAAAAAAAAAAACTCTTAGCTTAGAAAT
>VBRH01003297.1:0-10090 GCA_014578085.1 Cardamine resedifolia
GCTCATCACTCTAATGGTTTTATTGCCTTAACCGCTGACCCAAATAACTCAAGACCACAACCATTGGAAAGCTAACTCAATTTCCCCTAACTTTCAGCAAGGAATCTGGAGCCAAATCGCAAGGTAAAGCCTTCATCCGAGTCGATATTTGAGACACTTTGGAATGATTTTTGATCTTCATTTCTCTTATTTGCATCCAAATTATTCCTTTTATTGCATACGAGTGAGGTTATGGATATTTTGTTCTTTATATACGTTTGTACGTGGATTTCTGGATTTTATGCAACGCAAACACAAGAAATCAAAGAGAAAATGCAAGGTAAATGATGCTAAAACATAATATATCAGGAAGCGGTATGTTCCCCCGTGTTATCACCATGAGCTGCCAACACGGTTTAGGGAATCCATCTCACGGGTGCAAGTTATATCGTTTGAGCAACAACATCTCGGTTCCTTCTCGTCTCTGTAACCCTTACAGTTTTCGGTTTCCGGAAAACCATTTGTGAGTGTTTATCCGGATCAAAAGGTTTGGGTTGATTTCCAAGACGATGTAAACATCCAGACCTTACCGGATCATGGGCAGACTAAGCCGGCCATTTTGAGCTTCACAACGGCCTGTCACGAGGTATTCTTGCTCAATCCACGTTCTGATCAAGCACCAGGCCTAGGATTGATTTCTTGTCAATAAATCAATCCTAAGGAGACCAATGATTCAAAGAGAATCATAAGGCCAAAGGCTAAACTGCCTGATGATGAAGCCGCACCCAAATCTTGTACCAAGCCACGGGAGTTGCCCCGGTAGGATTCTATGCTAGCAAATGCTCCCATATTGGAGATTCCCTTGGAAGTCAGGTATCATAGTGACTTTGCTAGAAGCAGACCATGTGATGACCGAGCTTATTTGAAATATGGCCAAGAAAAGCTATCCGACGATGAACATTGGAAGGAAAAGATGCCCCGATCGAGTTCAATTCGTTCATATGACTCCTTGTTGGATATTCACTCGGAAATCATGTATATTAAAGACTATGTTTGAAGCAGATCATGTGATGACCGAGCTTATTTTGAAGATGCCCGAGGAGTACCACCCGACTACGAGCATCAAAACGAGATGTTGTCCAGTTCAAGTTCTACGTGTGCACTTAGCCCCAGATTCAATTTTAATAAGCAAAGTGCATATAAGGGAACTTCTGATCGAGGAAAATCAAGCTTGGAACAAGCTTATTGCAAAGTTGCTCGAGACATGCCTTATGGCGATGACCCGCGGGTATAGAAGTTGGTCAGATTGGGTTTTGCGCATTCGATGAGTCCCAACCTCCGTTTCCACTGACAAAGTGGTTATAATGGAATTTTTGATCGAGAGAAAACATGGTTGGACCGAGTTGTTTCAAGAGTTGGTACCCGAGGCCCCATTTTGTCAACAACCGGCTGTTCCAACCTAAGTTTGCCTCATGGCCATTGGGAGCGCGACTTCTTGCTATAGACTCTCAATCAGTTGAAGGCTACATGCCCACTAAGAGCATCAGCAACGGCATCAATCAGTTCCAACCACCCAAGGCCAAAGATGGAAGAGTTTGGTCTAACCGGGGAATTCCTCGTCTTTTCTCTAAAGGCCTTACTCTTTCCTTTCGATCCCAGTAAGTTAAATAAGTATTACATTCTTGATGCTACTGATTTGTTTCCTTTTAACCCCGGTATCGAAGACGTTTTGAGGTCAAAACCTTTAGAAGAGGGAGGGAATGATGGACCCCCGCCTATCGGGCATACCACGGTGCGTATCGAGTATTCAAACGCTCCATCACCAACCGGCCAAGAACACAGAATGACATTTTCAACTCCAGCCTGAAACAAGTATTTTTCGTGTGTGAAACGAAATGTGACTACCAATGTCGACAAGAGAAGACTAGTAACAAGAACAAGTCTTGCTAGATGTAATCTCTGGTCTTTTAACAGTTTATAAGTTCAAGAACAGGGTTTCAATTGCCTATAGCTTAAACATGTCATTGCAGCATATAGGGTTATCAATCCAAATGGGTGCGTTGTTAAACAGTCAAGATGCGATCAGAAACACTTAAGTCAAGCCAATTCAAGATGGTTTTGAATTCAACAGACTAAACAGAAAGAAAGAACATGCAGAACAAAACTAAGGGGCAGACTCGGTCAGTTTGATCGAGTCAATCTGATCGAGTCAATGCAGAAACTCAGAAAATAACAGAACGGACTCGGACAGATATGTCGAGTCAAGCAAGTCGAGTCAATGCAAAAATCGGAATTAAACAGATAACAACAAAGGAAGAAAGGTCCTGAGAATGGGGTAATCGATCTGTGATCCTCCAGGACCTTTCTTCCTTTGTTGTTATCTGTTTAATTCCGATTTTTGCATTGACTCGACTTGCTTGACTCGACNGGTGGGTGGGGGTATAATAATAAGGGATTGTAGTAATAATCATTAGAATGTTTATGAAAGGTCAATTTTCTATTTGTGCATCTTCTTATCAACTTTTTTATGCTGCTTGATCATATTTCACTGTATCATATGGAAATTTTAAGAAAGACTGGTTAGTGTATATATACAGTAAAACCTCTATAAATTAATAATGTTTGGGACCGAAAGATTTTATTAATTTAGAGAAAGTATTAATTTATCGATAAAGTAATAATTATTAATTTTATAGAGAGATTTGCATAATTTCAAAATAAAATTCATATTTAAAGTAAAAAATTGAAAATAATATTTTAATATTTTTAGCCGCAGTTACATTTTAGAAAACAATTATCGTATATGCAATTTTTAATAATTTTTTGATGTAATTTGAGAAGATAATAACATATGTTTTTGATGTAATATAAAAAAACTATAGATGAGTTACACAAAAATGTAAATATATGAATAAAAAAATAACACTAGAATCATATTTTATTAAATTATCTTAGTTATATTTTATACTTTTGTATGATTATTAATTTATGTTATTAATGGGACTATATATTTACAATGGAGTTTCAAAAAAAATTATTATCTTATAATTTTATCGAATTGTGTCAATTTTTACATTGGCCCAACTGGGGACCGGAATAATTTATTAATTTAGATTATTGAGTATTAATTTATAGAGGTTATACTGTATATATGTAATAATAATAATTTGAAACGTTTATTAAGTGGTTTTCGCAGATTTTAGAAATTATTGCCATGAAGGTGCTCTCGTACGTCTGTATAACTTTTCTGAAATTAGAACACTAATATATTGTGTGCAGTATAATAGAGATCAAGCTTGCTAAGTTTGTTGAGCAAACATTAAGTTTCTCTATCATCCACGATAATGTGTATAATCTTTCTTCTAAGACAAAACATGGATGTTGTTATAGCTTAAGAAGGATCGTAATGTCTAGTTTACATTTACAGATTTGAAATCAAGAAGCTTGAATGAAATAAGTTGTTATTGGAGTTAAGCGGGTAAGGAAAACTTGGAGTCTTTGTGAAAAACGAAGGTCACAAGTAGCCCTGTCATTTTGGTCTTAACCCCGCGGGCCCCAGCCCATTAACCCGCTGCGGGGCGGGTGCGGGTCAATAAATTAAAAACTGCTAAAAAGCGGATCTCGCGGAACGGGGTATAATTTTTGGCGGGTTTACGGGTTAAACCCCGCGGGGTTGTGTATATCCGCGTAAGTAATAACCTTAATTTTCTCTTTAAAGAAAAACCTAGGTTTCCTCTAAAAGTGTTGGAAGAGCCGCTCAGGCTCAGGCTCTAGCCTCTGTTTCCTCGTCTCTTGAGTTGGACTTGAGCCGTGGAGCGCCGCCGTATCACAAGATCGACCATCCCTTGCGTGTCCCCCCACCAGTCCTACCGTGAAGACTCTGGTTGAGCATCTCGCCGGATTCTTCTCCATGTTGTTCATCGCGCCGTTGAAGCTTGGCTGGAGTAACCTGCTGAAGCTCAACCGTTCTCACCCGGTCAAGGCTTGTCGATTTCTGGAACCAGAACGTGTATCAGGTTGCGTATATCCGCGTAAGTAATAACCCTAATTTTTCTTTGTATATGCCGCTGTCGCCTAAGTGATGAAGTCTACGATCCACTCATTGTTTCAGGCTATTTCAAATGGAATCTGATAACCCAAGTGATGAAGCACATACGAATAGGAATCATATTCCTAGCGAAGGATCAACCATACAACCTCCAGATGATACTGAAAGTCTGACGGCAACAATAGGATCAGAACCTAAGGCAAAGAGGCAGAGGAATAAGAGTTTAAATGCCTGGGACAACTTTATAGTGATGAACAAGGTAAATTATCTTGGTTGGCAAACGCAATTTTCTAAACGCATTTTAGTTAATTAAACGCTATTTAATAAATTTGATTAAATTTATGGAATTAATTTGATTTGGAAAAGTTTGGAGGGATTAATCATGAGGCAAAAAGTTTGAAAGATTTAGAGTGGGTTTGACTAGTTTGGGGGAATTTTATAAAGTCATCCCATTTTAATTTCCAGATAAATTTCCTTTTTGGTTAGCTCTTTTTCCAGAAAAATCATTACTCAACTTTCATTAAAAATATTAATGACAAAAGAATTTATAGATTACAAGTCACTTGCCCACTAAAAATATAACAAAAATGATTTGTTTCACAATATTAATTGAAACAAATATTAAAAAATAAACACAACTGATTCAGATTTTTATTATTTTCAATATTTTGAAATATAGATTTAAACAACAAAAAATGGGAAAAACAACTTATTCAAAAATAAACATCCCTAAATTTTCTCACACACTACACCACAATTACACGATTTGAAAGTTTGGAACCATCAAAAAAAAAAAACTGTTTTACTTTTCTATAAAATCTGATTGATATCATCTTTCGCTCTCTGTCACTTTCCATCATTTTTATTAAATTTCCATCAATTTTTGTTTACCTTTTTTTTTTAAATGTGAAATTTATTTAAAAAGAATAAACGTTACTTACATGCTTTTTAAAATATTTATAGGACCCGTGAAAAATCAGAGCATAGAAACACAAATCATTAATAAAACAAGAGAATCAGTTTTGAGCTGGTCGTGTTTGGTTCCAACGAAGAAGAAGGTCCCGAAACTTGCTTTCCTCTTTGTAGTGCAATCAAAGTATTCTATCATTGACAACCTTGGTTATGGCTTGAATCAGTTGACTTGTGTGATGATAAGTGTTCCCATGTCTTTTACCATTTCTTTCCCTCCAAATATGATAGATAGAAGCTTGAAACACCAATATGATCAACACACTATCAAGAGTATCAAATTAGGAAAAACTGAAACACCGGAGAATTCTATTCCAATCTGGATTTTTTTTACGTCCAAGCAACTTGTAAGTAAGCTCATACCATACTGTAATTGTGTAGGGGCACGCGAAGAAGATGTGATCCCTAGATTCATTCGGTTCTTGACAAAACAGGCATGGTTGAGGCTGACCCCACTGCCTCATTCTTGATCCGGTAGAAAATCGATCTCTAATTGCAAGCCAAGTTATAAAAGAGTAGTGTAGTATAGCTTGAGGAAACCAAATCGTTTCACTCCAGAATACCTTTAATTTTCTTTGTCGGATCTGATTCCAAGTATGTCGCGAAGAAAAGTAGTACTTGAACTCATCTGAGGTGTGCCTCCAAAGAGGGCGATCTGGCTTGCTTCAGCTGTTGGAACAGGCCATGAATTAATTTTTATATAAAGATTCAAAAATTTCTCTCCAATATCATATTCATGAAAGCTATAATCTTTAATCTCGAACAATATATTATTTTCTGCATTTCTATTTGATTCAAAAACAAAATGAGAGAGAGTTCGATGTTTACATCCTTGTGCCATTATCCATCTCCAAATGTAAGTAATAATATTCTCATATATACCTAATTTTTGTTTGCTGGTTCTGATTATAAAAGATCAACATATCAATATTGTTTTATGTTTCTTCGGTATTCATTCGTTTATATATATATATATATATATATGTATATTATGACATATTTACTATGCTTATTAGTTTTCTTTCCATATTATTCATTTCATTATAAATTCATCATGTTGTTTACTATTGAATTGGTTTTATTATTACCTCAATTATATAATAATTTAATGATATAAATTAACAGTATATAAATTGTTGGTTAAGCCATAATATTTTGATTTTACTTGAAACATAGAAATTATTTAAAAATTAAGAAACTTAGGACGCCATCATACTAGTCCAATATAAACCGAGAACCAAACAGAAACACTTTCAAAACCGTACTAAACAATTGTTGCAATTTCATTTCAAATCGTATACTGTATAAACCAGAACTAAAAAAAAAGTTAATAACCGGTTTTATTTGTTATCTATTTAACTCTGTTCCAGGTTTCACATTATAGGCACGAGCACACACGTGTGGAAAGAGACAAAGACAAGTGATAATTATGGGACCCACATGAACAGTAAGACTACGTGAGTCCAAGCCACGAGGCATCGTGGTCTGCGAACGGCTCATTTTTTGACATGTGGGATCCACACTTTCTTCCACTATCTCGATCCCTTCAAAATTTAGCAAATCCAGTGGCTACCATTTTGCTAAATCTCGTAGCTCGTCTGGAATCTTTAGAAATTTACAGCTAAACAATTTGTTTTCTTAGCATTTACAAACATGTTGTCGTATAGTTTTAGTTGTATTTATCCAATATCAATTTCCATACTTTTTTTTATAAAGGTTTTATCAGTTTCCAAACTTTCTAGTTTCTTCTACATAATAATTTACACTACATTCTAAAATTCTCGAATTCTATTGTATAGCGTTTGACTTTTGATTAGTATTTTGTTGCAATTGACAAAATATTTGTCCAAAGAATCAAAGGTATTGTTATACTATATGAGTATAATTATTGGTATATAGAAATATAAATAATCCAGAAATATTTAACATTAGCAATCAAGAGAATTAAAAGTCCTTAGAATAAGAGAAATGGAGAGAAAACGTTTGCATTATCTTTTTTAATACATAGTAATGGTAGGTTCAAGACAAATCTTTTTCTTGACTTTTATTCTCTTTTTTGTTTCACTTTATTTAATTTCAACTAAAAATTATATTTGGAAAAGAGTTTATGCTTTTTTGTTTAAAAGGGTTTATGTTTGTAAATAAATAAATACAAAAACATATGCATTGTCTTATAAAACTTTATAAAATCTACGAAAAATAAATAAATTGTTACTGTTGTATTCACTACTTTGATATAGCGAGAAATCATAATACAAAGCTTCGGTTTCTCCATGAATTTATTTTTTTATATTCTATTATATTCTTCTAGAAGATATAAAATTTTATGTCTCTTCGTATTTATTTTTTATTTATAACATAATAACTTAATTAAATGATGTAAAAAAAGTTACTTAACTAAAAATTTATTTATTCTTCGTATAACTCTTTATATTCTTTTGCTAAAGAGTTGGTGATACTACCGTCATGTCCGGTTCTGAACACAGAATGGTGAAACAATGGTCTATGGTCCAATTTTTGTGAAGCTTCCATATAATTTTTTTTATTTATATATGCATAATATAGTTATATATCTCTATATATTCTCCATAACAATAAAAATAAAGCATATCTCTTCAAAATTAAGAAGAAACAAAAAGAAAATGATTTAGAAAAATATATTAAAAAAATTAATTAGAATTAATTATTTTTTTATTGATACTTAACAAAAATTTTAGGGTTTTCAATACGAAAAAATAAAATTTTATATATTTAAAACTATATTTATTTTTTATTACATTTGTTAAGGACTATTTTTGTTTTGTTTAGAATCTCTGATTTTTCATATCCAGCCCTTATTACCGCCTATAGTCTTTATCAAAGACACAATCTTTGACGAAAATATAGTAATGGTTACAATAATGTGGCGCTAGAGGAAAAGCTTGATTTATGTTCTTGGCATTAATCGGCAAAAATCGATGGCAAAATCTTCAATTCTTTGACATCATTGGCTATTGTCAATGAATTTCGGTTGTGGTTACAAATTAGTGAAAAGAAAGTGGGAAGTAAAAAGAGAAATAATGATAACAATCATATAATCAACCTCGTATTCATGCTTGTGTAATCTTATTCACTGGCTACATATCCTTTGAGCATCCAACTCGGTATGCCAAGAATTTAAGAAATCTAAGACAGAAAATAACATATATATATATTTGGTAAACTATATTATAACTAAAATTTAACCTATTTTCTATAAACACTATTTTCTTAAGCTATAAAACATTTCTTAAGCTATAAAATATAATTTATACTATTTTGTAATCTAAAAATTTACCAAAATTTAAAATAAAATTGGTAAAATATTAGAAATAATTTAAAATATTTTTTAAATATATGAAATAAAAATTTAAACTCAAGAAAATCACACTAAAATACATATTTTATCAATATACCAATTTAAAAAAAAAAGTTGGAACCCTTAAATTTACTTAATATTTAGGGACTCAAGACAAATATCTTTTTTACCCACATAGGCACGCCTCTGGACCCTATGACCCTCTAGTTTATAAACATACCAGTACCTTAGCCAACTTTCCCTCGAACATTATGTTCAACTCCTTCGAAGTATAACCTTTAAACCTAAAATTCGGTATATTTTGTCATCACAACTCTCAAACTCATAGTTTAGAATACCTCGGTCATCAAGACATTAAAATCCACCATTAGATATATCTAAGTTCTCAGGTACCTCGAATCCACGATTTGACACATTATAATTATCTTAAATTTCGGATGATTCAAAAATAATCTGAATAAGAGATTATTGGTTTTACTGGATTTTATTTGGAAATCTATAAATGACCAATCATTTAAGGGATTATATTGTGCTCCTCCAAACTTATCATTATTTGATCAAGAAATAGAGAAAACTTGTATTATTGTCATTCCTTAACCGTCGTTTTCTTAGACCATTTACAATGCGGATGTTGAATTTTTAATTCAACAATTGAATAGCTTTAATGAAAGTGTTGATTTTGAATGTTGAAATGATGTGGATTATTTGGTGTTTAATTAATTCAATGTGTTGAATTTTGTGAATGATGAGAGAAGAATGACATGTGTAAACTTTTTATTGGTTGATGAAAATGATTGTTGGATGAGAGAGAGTGAGACATGTGTTGTCTTATTATTGGTTGCTTAGAAGTTTGATATTTTTTTTTCATCCTAACTATTTGAGATTAATTATTACACATGAGAAGAGAAGAAAAATGAGTATCGACGGGGAGGTTGAGACATAACTCTTTTCGGTTAAATGACCTTGTAGAAAAGTATAATAAATTAACTTATTATTTAAAAAATTTTATACCAAAATTCATCATCTTCCATAATCTACAAATAGAAACTTGTATCATTTGATTTGGACAAAAAAAAACTATTTTCAATATAATTTTTTATTAGCTTCTAAACTCTTGTTTGTAGTTTTAAGCATTTTTAAACAATTTTTAGTGAAATGGATTTTTAAATAAAAAATTTTTTAGTGAAATGGATTTTTAAATAAAAATATTTTTTGTTTAAAAATCTTTTTAAATATTATTTAAATCTTAATGATTTGAATCTAATTTGAATCGCTAACTATGTAATTTGTAATCATAAAAAATATAAAAGAAAATAAAAATTATAAAATAAAAATGGTGGGGTAATATGTTGAATTTTATTAAACAAAATTATTGTAAAGTATAAAAGTTAAAATGTATTGAATTATTAGATGAAAGACAGAATATACTGTGGAGTGTTAAAAAAAACTTAAGGGGTTGAATATCAAAACCAATGTACATGGTCTTATACTATGTACAATAGTTTTTTTCTCAACACTATACTTTTTACTTTTTAACATTCTATATCATCTTTTTTTCACATAATAATTCAACACTCATCTAATTTTACTATCTAAAATAGTTTTATTTAATAAAATTCAACATTCTACTCCACTATTTTTATTTCATATTCTTATTTTCTTTTATGTTTTTGTTTTGTAATTATATATTAATAATAATTAGTGATTAAAATTAAATGAACATAATGAAGAGTTAAATAATTTTTTTTAAATCATGT
>VBRH01003321.1:2675-13175 GCA_014578085.1 Cardamine resedifolia
TATCTCATGGAAACCTGTTGAAAGCCACATAACCTGAGAACATTAGCTTCTACTCAATCTGTTTGTTGGTTTGTGAATGATTTTGTTTGTCTTTTGTTTTAGAGTACTCAAACAGATGACAAGGGCAACCCTTTTGGCCTTGGATCACTTGTGGAGACGCTTAACAAAAGGAAAAGGAAAGAAAGTTAAGCTAGCTCTTCTTCATCATCACTTCTAGAACTTCAAGATCAACTTCGTCGCAAGATAGCTGAACAGGATGCTGAAAATGCACGACGTGATGAGGAGCACCGATAATCTCAAACTTGGATTGCAAGCTCGGAGATGGTCGTCTCCTACTTGAAAGAAACTAATCCCGCGGTTGCAACTTTTATTTCTTCTCAGACACTGCCAACTGTACCAGCCACAACACCAGCCACCACACCTGCAGCCACCACACCTGCAGCCATCGCATCATGCACTACACCAGCCACCGTATCAACACCCACCGCATCAGCCAGTTCCCCTTTGTCTAACATATGAACATGCTTTTGATGATCATGTTTGCTTAGTTAGCTTTTGTTGATCATGTTTGCTTAGTTAGCTTTTGTTGATCATGTTTAGCTTTTGTAAAACTGGTTGTGAACATGTTTAGGATGATATTTTGGTTATCAACTGTTTTAAATCGGATTTCTTTTTATTATTAGCTTTTACAATTTGAAAAACAGGTTTGGAGTTTCAGATTAATAGCATTTAAAATCCAAAAAGGAAAAACAGGTTTTGTGAACATGGTTGCAAATAAGTTGTCAAAATGCCACCAATTTGCGACTACATGCAATTACAAAACCTCTGAATTTGTGGAAAAATTGTTGCTAATACATGACTCTTTTGCAACTACAAAAACATAGTCTTACATTCGTCGCAACATTTAAACACTCATTTGCGACTATAGTGTAACGCTAAGACGATATTATGTGCGACTAAATTTGGATCAATATTATTTTTATCACCTTCTCCAAAACTCATTTTTGCCTCTACCATATTTTTCTTTAAAATGCCGCATATCTAGGGCCGCTTTTAGAAGTCCTAAAATTGTCTCGAGTATAGGACTGCCAAATATGGTCACAAAACAGTCGCTAAGTAAAGTTCATTGCATTTTAGTCTTGTATTGATGACACCGTTGTTTGGTCTCACAATAGTCGCTTATGTACGACTAAATTTTGGAGTCCTATATACGTCGTAAATATGCGACCACTTTAGGACTAACTTATTTTGCGACCAAAAATTTGCGACCACTGATTATAGTCTTTAAGTAGTCGTAAATATCGTTTTAGCGACAGTTTTGCGATGCATGGGAGGGTCGTAGAACACAGGTTTTCTTGTAGTGATATGTCTTCTCCATTAGGGTTTTGAATATGTGATAGTCGGTTCCCCATTTCTGTTTTTTTTTTCCGCTGCATGAAAGCATGGTATTGAGATCACCTTCTTTAAGCCATTGATTTATGCTTTCAAGTTTCAAATATTTCTCCTCATTGATGTATGCTTGGAGTAGTTCCCTTTTCCATTCATGAATGTTTTCCAGTACAATCCATATGTGCTTTGCCTATAGCCATCATGATTTCCTTAATTACGTTCACTGAGTTTGTGTTGTTAGCGCACTTCCATGCTGCTACCTCTTTACGAAAAGTGATGTGATCATGGCAAGCACAATGAAGGAGCAGCTTGTAGCTGAGGAAGCTAAGAAGAAATGGATTAACTTAACAACAACGTTTGATCCGGGAATATTAAGAGGATCAACAAATGGCAAGGAGGCTAATGAGGATCAGCATGAACATGAAGACTTGCAAATTCCCCATGGCCCTATTACTCGGTCCACACCAGCCAAACTCAAGACCATTTTGCAACATCTTCTTAACACCTTTTAGGGCAGTTTAGTGTATGCTAATCCAACTACACTGGTTGTGATCCAAGCCACCTAAACATTTATCAAGAGAGGTGATATGACTTATACTCTTTTTTCCTTCATTTGGTTTTGTCCCAATTGAGTTTTCCAAATAAGGTTTTTAATGAGGTAAGCCATATCACTCATTCATATGCCTCTTGATAAAGCCTAAGCCCATTTCTATCACTTATCACGAAATAAAGAAGCCCAAGTCCAAAGAAGAATCAGCCGAAAATGTGAAGACTTGAAGAGTCATCTTTTATTCAAACTATGTTTTAATGCTTTGTATTTTTGAGACTTTTCCCTTGACTCTTTTGCTGTTTTAAACAAGTCTCAAAAATACAAAGCATTAAAACATAGTTTGAATAAAAGATGACTCTTCAAGTCTTCACATTTTCGGNACAAACTCGTGACCAGCTGACCTTCGCTTGCTTTGGAGTCTCTGAAGAGCCAGACCATAGAAATCTTCTACAGAACTTGTTTAGATTCTTTATACATTTTGCCCGCAGAATAAAAACTACGTCCAACTTCTTAATAAGACCTCGACGTCAAGAAAGAAAAAAAAAAGCGAGAAAAAAAGAAAGGACTGATTCTGGTGCTAGGAAAGCCATGGGCGTCGTCCAGCGAAACGGAGGAAGTGATGGCGACACTTTGGAACCTAGGTGTTTTCGAGAGAGAGTTTATCGGGGGAGGAAAGAGAAAAATTGATTAAGGAGAGGATGCAATCCAACCAATTTCATGCTTTCAATTGTTAATTATTTTTGTTTTAAGATGACATACATTGTTAATTCTTTGAGTTCTTGATGAGGCTTCTTGTAGGAAAATTGTGATCTAAAACCCATGACATAAGTGTTTTAAACAGTAGAAGGTTTATTCAAAAAAAGATATGGGAGTGGAATGGTTAAGTATGTCACTTCCTTTTCCTTTCAGGGTGAAGAGATCAACTCCAACGACTGTTATATATTGATTTAAGCTTAGTTTTGTTACCTCACTAAATATTTCCATCACTTTTTCAAAACAGATAATTTTTACTTTTTTGGAATTTTATATTAGTCCACGAATTAGCTTGTTAAATGTTTCACCCATATTTATTTTCTTGACGCCAATTAGCCTACTAAAAGTATTCAAATTAATCCAATATTCTCAAAAGTTAGTAACTTTATTTTTGTCTTTCCTTTATATTCAAAGAGATCAATTTTAGAGCTTTTCTTACGACTAACAATAACCCAAATTTATACCAAGAGTCAGAAACATAAGGATCATTAGGTCCAAAACAAACAGAACACTACTGCTTCACATGCTATTTAACAAGAACAATGCCCCTACGGTTAAATTTATTAATCTGGTCCAGAAAAACTCAAAACCCGAAACAAACGGGTAAAATAGGGAGCTCAAACTAACCACAAGTTGTTCATCCTCCACGCATATGGGCACCGAGTTCACCAAACTGATCATCCGCTTCAACAGTGTCATCTGAGAGACGGACTGCATCAAGTTTCTGCTTCAGGATATCTATGGCATTTAGTACCAGCTGTGAAGCCTTCACTGCACCTGTGGATTCAACAGTGAATATAAAACTGTCATCTTTCGGATGTATCTCAATGAGTCCTGGCTTCCCCATGGCTTCTGCTTTCTTGATCACTTCTTCATCGTACGTGTATGCTTCTGAATCAACCACCATAACCTAAGAAGCAAAGTAACATAATTACAATTCTGATGATTCAAACAATAGACTGCAATAGAAATGGCATACCAAATTCCAACAATAATTACTGTAAAAGTGTTATAATTCTCTCATGAACACTGTACCA
This sequence comes from Cardamine resedifolia, assembly GCA_014578085.1. Lineage (NCBI taxonomy): Eukaryota > Viridiplantae > Streptophyta > Magnoliopsida > Brassicales > Brassicaceae > Cardamine > Cardamine resedifolia. Next base: position 6,405 of record VBRH01003321.1, read on the forward strand.
ATAACATGAAAATCTCAACCACAAGTTCCACTGATACTTCAAGTAATCTATCCTCTCCTTTCTCTATCGGTCTACCCCGTTTATATCCATTCCATCAGCATTATATATGATTCGTGGTGAATAGACTTAGAAAGATATTTCCATTTGGTACCAAAAATCTAGTAGTTATCTTAATTCAATCGGATGCCTGAAGTAATTATCCTAAAAATATCACAACCAATGAGATAATAGCGTACTTCAGAGCTAGGTAGTGCTATCTAACAGAAAGATAAGCACAAAAATGAGCTAAACACACTAAAATAGATCAAATTCATATGCTATCTAACAGAAAGATAAGCACAAAAATGAGCTAAAACACACTAAAAACCTAGACCAAATTCATACATTTCAAAGCATAGTAGCCAATAAAGTAGGAAAGAATCACATTGAAGTCTCAAAGGCTTAAACTTATAGAGAAGTCATTCTTTCACAGCATCAAAGACTCACCTGTCCAGTGACTGGGTCCATCCCAAAAACTTTGGTTGGACTGCTCTCAATCAAATCGATTTTCTCCTGGTCTGTCAAAGTTTCCATCATATCTTCATTGATAATGATGTCAGGCTCGTACATAAACGTAACAGTAGCTGCAGGAGACCATTTTGCATGATCTTTCCCAATTCCTTTCCTCGCTATCGCCCTAAGCCTCAATTCTTGTCCTCGGCGCAGCTTCACAATGATAATTCCCCTTTAACCAAAACAAAACAGTCAATAAACAAAAGAGTAAGCAAAGCAAAACAAAACGCATCTACCAAATCAAAAGATCAAACAACCAAAAGAAAGAAGAGTCATGCTCTGACATTTTAAGAAAACCGACAAAAAGATATAAAATTTCGTTTCATCAGTGCCTAATCTCTAGATTTAGCATTCCAAAATCAAGTCATAAAGACGAAATGATGATCACATTACTGCATTGAACAACTTAACAATCTTTAATCAGCAGTTATAATGAAACAAATGAAGTAAAGTTCCCACCTTTGCTCACTTGAATCAGAAGCAGATGAGTCAACAGTGAAATCAACAGGAGTAACAGTAGGATCAGCACTGTACAAATCCCTACTAGTAACATCTAGGGTTTGATCAGTAACACACTTAGCACTAAGCCGAAACTCAACAGAGCAAAACTCACACTGTCCATCTCCATCACAAGCATCACAATCACGAGAGAAACGCATGCTCATAGCACGTTCACTAGTCAGAGGAATAAGACCTAATCGATGAGCTATGAACTCGTCGTTAAGAACAGAGGAATTAACTTCGATTTCGACTAGATCTATAGCAACGGTTGGGACTTCGGAGATCATAACGCGACGGAGAGCGTTAGCCATTGAAACATCGGTTTCACGAAGCTCGAACTTGGCGTAGTCATCTTTAAGCTCACGGATCTTTACCTTTGGGAATCTTTGATAAGAGACACCTTCCATTTTGAAAGCTTGGTTTGGTTTCTGAGATTGCTCTGGAGCTTTATTAGGGTTTTAGGACTGATGAAGGAGATGAAATGAGAGGGAGTGGTAATATCAAAGAGAGGAATAGTTAAGTTGGGCTTTGGGCATATTAAATTGGGCCTACGGGCTGTTTTATTGCTTTCGTATAACTTTTATAAGTTTGTCTATAAGCTTGTTGATGATACGGTTGAACTGTGGAGAGGAGTTAATTAAGTATTGTTGAAAAAGAAAAAAAAAGAGAAAAGGGAAAATGAAAACTGGAAAATAGAGTAGTTTTAAAATTTTTATTTGTGATTTAGGTAATTTTAAGTTTTAATTTGCAAATTAGTTAGTTTTGAGGATACTTTTCAATTTAGTATCTCTATTTTTTTCTTAAAACTATCCTAAAAATTATATATTTTTAAAATTAAAACATAAAAGTACATAAACTACTTATAAAACATAAAACTACCCAATACACCAAAAAAAAAAAAGAGTGGAGTGAATATTCTCATTTTTCTATTTTTCTGAGTCGATAGATAAATTTAGGGAGAAACAAAATATTCAAAGAAAAATATCTAAGAAAGAACTGAGAGAAAGATGATTTTGGAGATAATCCTTCGCCAAACGTCATTTCTCTAAATCAGAGAGTGTCCTTATAACACTCGTATACCACACGGGCCAAGACAACATGTTATTTTTTAGCACCGCCTCAAACATTTCATCAAAATTCACCAACTACCAAAACTTCAACCGCAAGTTTTTGAAACATATTAACCTGAAGAAAAAGGGTGAGTAATTAATTATTCAGTGAAGATATCCTTTCCGCCCATGAGAAACATAATTTTTTTTTTATAATGTTATGCAACAATCATCAAAATACATTAAACTAGACGGTAGCAAACATATAGTCTGCCTTGTTCGACAAGCTATAACATACATGACAACACTATTGCTCTCAACAAGACATTCATAGATACATCATCTAGATTTATCTTTGCCCACCAACCGTCCAAGGTTAAACCACTACATGACAAAATCCACGGGCACCAACCATCCACGGTAACTGACCATCCACAGTATAAGTTGTTTCATCTCGGAATCTACGACCACCGACCACCACAATTGCTGACCATTCACAGCTTAAATCGCTTCATCCCCATCTCGTAAACATCATAATCTCATAAATATGTCAAATGACATTATACCACATAAAACATATATCATATCATTAGTCATGATCACACCAATTCATCAATCATCAAATCATATTAGCATCAAAACATGTACTTACTTATTCATTTTTAAGCAAGCAGATCTAAGCATACATGTCATGATTCATAAATAATAAAAGAAAATATGACTATGTTTCCGCATATCACACCCTCACCTTAGCCACTAGATGACGGAGACTAGTCTACCTTTCTTATTTCTCTTTCCTTGGAACATGTTTATTATGCTTCAAAGAATCACAATTGTGTTACGAGAAAAGCAACTTAAAACTTTCCTAAGCAATTAACTTTCCCAAATGTTAAACTTTCTAAAAATAGGAACTTGCCAAATATCGCAATTTCCAAAAAAAAAAAAAACAACTAGGGTTTCTGAATTAGGGAAACTAGGGTCTTTCAGAAACTTCGTTATTGTTGTCGTCCTATTTAAACTCATATTACGGATGGAGATAACCTTGGAATTTGTATCTTTAAGAAATTTTGGAAAGCTGACAGCGAAGCTGTCCAATGATATGTATATCATTTTCTAACTCTCAACGATTCATCGGGAAACTGCTCTTCAAGTTAGGTGGCGGTGGAATATGATCTCCAAAGATCCACCCCGAAAGAACGGCCATAAGTTTCCAACCGTAGCTCTGATTTGAGATATGCTTGCGCCTATGGCTAACTCTTGATGTCATGTATCTCTCAAGAGAGTATGAGATGAAAACGAATCCACTTGATCCTCCGTTTTCACTTTATTTGAGAACAGGTCGAATTCTTTTTCTTCTTTCTCTCTTTTCTCTTTTTTTCTCATGATCTCCCTCCCTCTCTCCTGATTAGGGAGGCACAAAAATGATAGACTAAAACCCTATGATCTTATATATATGTCTCCTTATTAATTTAACTTTTAACAGGCATTCACTACGTGATTCAACACTATGGGATCAGGGTGGCACAGTCCTTCACCATTTTCTTTATAACAAAAATATACTAATAAACTAATCTAAACATAGATTTGGTCAAAATTACATCAATTCAAGATGAGTTACCAAAAAACTAAAGATAACTAGGTTAACCTAACAACCACACAAAACTCTAGTCGACAAAAAGAGGAGTCTTTCACCTCTAACGCTGGAGCGGAATAGCGTTAACCGAGAAGATTCATCTCCCAGGAGTCATCATCCTGTCGATCAGATAGAAAAAGAACACCACGATGACCGACATGCGAAGGCGAGTGGCGGGTTCATCTTCGCCTTCACCAACCTCCAAGGTTGTTGTAATCGCCCAATACAATTGTTGTGGTCCTTCCTCCACACGTGGTGCAACCCATTGAAGTTTCTCTAGATATGTTTGTCTCTTTGTCAAACAGAGTGAAATTATCTTTCCTTTATTCATCTTGATCATGATCAATTCTGTGATAAAGCAAGTGCAAGATATTACACATGGAACCAAGGATAATTTGATCAATCTACCCTTCAACTTGTGTGAAGAGGCGACCAAAGAAACATAATAAAGTTTATTTGAAAAACCAATGACTCTCCGGAAACATAACCTACGGGATATGCTAAGTGTTTTACCGAGACTTTGGGTCATCAAAGATGAAGTTACTAGGCGCATCTTAGAAAACCAGAAGATCTAATTTCTGTTATAATATGAGGAATGTATGTTCTAAGTTCTACGATGAGAACCATGGACGTTCAACAACTGGATGTGTGAAATCTAGAAATGGACGGTGATGCATTATGATGAAGATTTGAAGTGAATACCATTTTGGGTTCACATTAGAATCATCCAGCTTCATTTTCTTAACATATAATGGTTACATACACTGGAAGAAACCTTGGCCCCTTTTTTGAAACAAAATTTGAAGGTGATGATGCGGTTTTAGTGGAGTACGTGCGTGTGAAGCTTCTCGAGAACATCGATACTCCATTGCGGTTTCAATGTCTCTTCCAATTTGGAGAGGAAACAAGTCTTCTGAAATTCCCCTATGAGAAATTATGTAATTTTTGTACATCGTGCGGTTTGATATCACAAAACAAATCCGAGTGCCCAACAAATGAGAATGAAGACACGGTCGCTCCCTGAGACGACAGTGAAGATAACGATGATGATCATGCAGAGAGCTATGATGAGAACAAAGATGATGGTGGTCATGATCCATTTGCTAATGAACGAAGCGAGGAAAATCAAGACGACTCTAACCAGAACGCATCAAGGAAGAGAAAAGCATAGTCTTATCCGATTCAAACTCTTAAACTGTTGTTCTTGATATGCTATGATATGCGCTATTTTGCCTCTGAAGATAACCATGAATGCTTCTCTAGCCACCAACGAAGACAATTTGGTATCATGGAGGTCATGAATTGGTTCATGAAACCATCGGAAGGTGAAAGCTCTTCATCGAATAGAGAGAGAGAGGTAACCCGACACCACATCACAACAATAGAGAGGGCATGGTGGGGGAACAAGCCACCATAGAAGGGATGAACATAATATTTTGGAACTGCCGAGTTTTAAGGAGTTACCTAGTAGGTTAAGGTCTAAAGGGAATTAAAGCAACTTATTCCCCTGAGGTACTTTTGTAGTCGAGACGCGGAAACCAAATGATGTTTTCTGAGATGTTGCTGCCTAACTAGAGTATGATTATGTCAAGTGTGTGTCGCCTTTAGGCATATGTGGTGGTTTAGCATTAATGTGGAAGAAGTATGTTTCTGTCTATTTTTATTTTGTTGATGAAAGACTAATCGATTATAAGATAAGTAATAAAGATGATAATTTCTATTTCTCTTTCAGTTACATGAACCACATTCAGAAATTGAGACATATATTATGGGAACATTCACAACGCATAGCTTTAAAACAAAAAAGGCCAATGGTTAATTTGGAGATTTTAACGAAACTCTTCATGCAGATGAGAAACGCAGTGGAAGAATGAAAGAGAACTAGGGTTTGATTGATTTCACAAACATGGTCCAAGTTATTAGGGTTTTCTATATACCTTACACCGAGAATAATATGACTTGGATAAGAAAAAGAATAAGTAATACCATCAAATCATGGCTAGATCGAGCTATGGCGAACGACAAGTGGAAAACGACATATTCTGCTTCACATGTCGAATACTTGAAGGTTGTAGAGTCGGATCATCGGCCATATATCATTAAAATATGGTGAAAAATAGAGCAAGGAATGAAACCTTTCCGTTTTGACACATGCATAGGTTAAGTCTCATAACTATGTACAATCATTCCTCATGGCTGGAACAAAACAATGTTTGGAACGGAGAGAAATGCAATGAACCGAGTAAGAACTTTTTGATGTGATCCTATGTATGATCACGACCCTGAATACTCTCCAAATGGTGTGTTTCTCACGGTGACACGTTATGGTTTGCGAAAATGATGAAAATAATGTGACGATGAAGCAATCAGTGATGAAGCGATGGATTGATGCGAAACTTCTAAAGGTGATGATGAACCTTTAGACTTTCAGACTTGTTCTGTACGTGAGTAAGGACTCTAGACGTGATGAACAAGAGGTGAATCGAAGTGATACTTCTTAAGAGTTGTGACAGACTCTAAGACTATCGAACTTGCTAGCGTGAGGATGAAGATCCGATCGCAGAGCAAGGAATGATCAAACAGATTTCAGGGAGTTTGAAGAATACGAAAAGAGTTTGATAACCTAGAAATGAAGCCTTACACGAGTTTAAAACAGCAAAAGAGTCAAGGGAAAAGTCTCGAAAATACAAAGCATTAAAACATAGTTTGAATAAAAGATGACTCTTCAAGTCTTCACATTTTCGGCTGATTCTTCTTTGGACTTGGGCTTCTTTATTTCGTGATAAGTGATAGAAATGGGCTTAGGCTTTATCAAGAGGCATATGAATGAGTGATATGGCTTACCTCATTAAAAACCTTATTTGGAAAACCCAATTGGGACAAAACCAAATGAAGGGAAAAAGAGTATAAGTCATATCACCTCTCTTGATAAATGTTTAGGTGGCTTGGATCACAACCAGTGTAGTTGGATTAGCACACACTAAACTGCCCTGAAAGGTGTTGAGAAGATGTTGCAAAGTGGTCTTGAGTTTGGCT